>WOUH02064614.1:0-10419 GCA_009936405.2 Stevia rebaudiana
CGGGGTGGGGGGGCGGTGTTCCCGCCGGCGTCGACACCCCCGGCGGCCCAGCGGGGCATGCATTACGGATAGTCTAAGATTCCCTAAATATATGAATCCCTTCGATTCTTATAACATAAGATTCCCTTAATTAAGTATCATCCACTGGTATCACCCATTATAATGTTCCATACAACTATCTCAGTATGTTGCTATAATAGCAAATTAAATGTTTCTAAAAATCAATAAAACGATATGAACATTTGCTGCTTGCATGGTGTTCAAATTACTCTCAACTTATACCAGTAGATTTAAAAAACAAAGGATCGCTTATTAATCTCGCAAGAATATGTTCAATAAATGGAAGAAAATAAAGAAAACAGAATGAAACAATAAGCATAAGCATCACACATAAGCATCAAATGATCAAAATGAAGACACTTGTAGATGAAACAATCATCACTGCTTTAATCACAAACAAGCAATAAGAGTAAATGATTAGATCATCTTAGAAATACATATTCAACGATAGAAACAAAGCATGAAGCTGTTAATAGTTCACTTACATAATTAGATTATAAACATACCAAAATAACATATTACACAAAATAACCAAATCTAACCTTTTTGCACTTGCATAACTCCCAAACACACATAACCCAACCCATAATCAGATTATTTGGAACCAGAACTTGCAATAGCATTCAACACAACCTGTGTTTGCTCTTTCAAAACATCCAACTTCTTCGAGTAAAGCTCAAGTTCCTGCATCTTAATATTCCTCCACTTTTCCTCCACCTCAACCTTCTTTCGACCCGATAACAACTCTAATCCCATATTCATTATCACTTCATCTGTTATCACTAACCCACTGAGGTCCAAACCATGGTTCGAGCGCACCACTTTCACTTCAACATCATTTGAGGTAATCCCCTCATTGTTTGTCCTTTGCGTCACGTTGACTTTCTCGTCGACTATCTTGGTGCTACAACTCATAGCTACATTTTTATTACTATCACTACCCCATAGTTTTTTTGAAAGTTCATACATTTGTTTCTCATGAGGATTCGAAAAGGACCTAACTTTCCCATTGTTTTGAACTTTGTTTATATTGTTTCGAAACTTCTGCTTTAACCGTCTAGCTTTAGCCAACATTTGTTTGTGATTAACATCAATATGAAGTGATTCCTTCACAAATTCATGAAAAGCATCAACATCTGCAAGAGGATCTTTACCTTTTTCTTTAACATAATCAATCATACCTTGAATCAATTCGATTTCGTTGCCTTCAGTCCACACCCTCTGAAAAAGCTGCTTCTTCTCTCCACCGTCAACCGCTTTCAATGCCTTCTTCTTCTTAATCCTTTTCGAATCACCACCTTCACCCTCCGCCGGAGGTCGTTTTCCGGTGGACTTCTTATTCGCAGGGGGTGAGCAGCCAGAATTAGGGTTTTTGGATTTAGGTTTCTTCGACTTATCATCATTCTTGGGCTTTGAAGCTGAGGGTTTGATGGTCGGGTTCGGTGATTGAGGGGTTTTAAGAGTGTTGTCGTTCTCAGACTCAGACTCCGACTCCGACTCAGACTCCGACTCCGATTCATTGGTGGGTGCATTGTGAGTGGGTTGCGTGTTCTTCGAAGACGGTGCAGGAGTTGATGTCTTCTCGGGCTCGGATTCTGATTCGGAGCCTTCCGACGAACCTTCTTCTTCACCGGAAGAAGATGACATGAGGAGTTCATTCTCGGATCTGGCCATTGTTGGTGTGTGAGAGAGAGAAATTAATTTGTTGCGAGAAATCAGTGTTGGTTCCGGTGATTGGGATCGATAGTGCGTTTTATAGAAGTCGATTTTTCTAAATAAAAAAAGACTCAAAAGGTTAACACAAGATCGAGTGATCAACCACGCATCGGTAAAAGCGTAGAATTGGAAAGGTTAATATCATGGAAAACAGGATTCTAATACTTAAAACTTAAAAGTATCAAATACACTACCATAACAAATAAAAAAGAAAAAAAAACGGTACAAGAAAAAATCAAAACACAATACAAGAGAATCCAATAAAAGAAAATGAATCTTTTTTACAAGACTTTTTTACTACCTCGTTTTATTGTCCTTTGTATTTTTTTTTTCTTACACAAATCTTGTAATTATTTGATTATCCTCATATAATATTACCATAGATTATTTCAATAACTTTTATGGATTATTTTAACTTATATAAACAAATCAATAAATAAGATTTAGCACCAGCAAATTAAATTGAACATATAATTAATAATATAAAATTGAAAAGAGAACATGAAACAAAGGATTTCAAATAAATAAATGTAAACTTTCATGTATATATGAAAGTAAAAACTTGCAAATCGATGGAGACTAAGATTGTAAGTGAACCTTAGAAGAGTACATGTTTAATGATATTTTGTGTCAAAAGAAGTTTCATTTAACAAATCTACGTAAACTTTTTGAAGATTTGAACTAATATACTAGGTAACCCTATAAGGGTGAGGTTAGACGTACCCTCCTCTCTTACTTGTCGTACCCACCCCTGAAAAATACTTTTAAAACTTATCATGTTTCCCCCTTACAGTTTTTTTAAATAAGTATTATATGAAAAAGTCACAACAAATACTTTTTATAAAAAAAACATTTTTAAATTTACATGATATCCATAAGAAAACGTTTATAAGCAACGTTAGAATATATATGAATTTGAAAATGAAAAACGTTTCTAATCTTTTAAAGAAAATGCTTTTTTTTTTAATTTAAAGAAATTGCTAAGAAATGTTAAATTTTGTTTTACAATGAAGCAAAACGTAAATGAAGAAAAAAAGTAAACCTTTTTCAATTCGAAGCAATGTTTTCCCCCCTAAAAAAAGTTTTCAGATTATTACTGAAAAAAAACCATGCCTTTTAAAGTTTAAAGAAAAGGTTTTTTAAAATCTTTTTAAAATGTATATTTTTTTTGGGTGAAGAAACGATTTGTTTACAAAACTTGGATTTTATTTAAAAACTCACATATATTATAAAAATAATAATAATAATAATAATAATAACAGAAAAAACAAAAGGATAAATTACATAAAATAAAAGAAAATTGAGTTTTTATTTATTTAATAATTTGAAGGTTAGAATAGTTATATTTGATAACTTCAAGGAGGGGGTAAAACAAGTAAAAATAGGCTCAAGAGGGGTACGTTTAGCATAACCCCTCTATAATAATGATTCTATGGCATAATCACATTTTTTTTAATAATTTATTTTATCTTAAATTATACAAAGATCTAAATTTAAAAATTATTTCAATATTTTATTATCTAATTAAGTATTTATCTTATATATCTAATAAAGTAAATTGCACGTTTTATCCTAGATATTTACAATACATAATAATTTCAGTCCATCTTTAACAAAAACTGTCCCTAACGTTTTAAGCCTTAACAATTTTTTGTCCCAACGTTTCAAGTTTTTACAGTTTTCGTCCGTAAATTTCAAGTCTTAAAAGTTTTCTGTTGAGGGTTTAATGACGAAAACTATTAAGACATGAAACGTTAGAGACGAATACTATTAGGTGTGGACTGAAACTGTTAGGTCTTCCAAATCGTATAGACAAAAACCGAAGTTTACTCTATTTAAATTTTTTTATAATTTTTATAGTTACCAACTAAATTTAAGAAACTCATTTTTCGGGATCGAACGGATCTGATCAATAAGTCATGATTTCAATCGATTACTAGGCAGAAACAGGTAATCGATTCAAGCTAAGATATGGATATAACTCAAAACACAAAACAATCACAGTGTAATTAATATTCAAGATATAATTAATAAAACGGTAAATGAACACATGAAATTAATATTTAAAGCAATTAATTAGATTGAATTTCAGTGATCACATAATTACAAAGTGTGTGTAAATGTGCATTCAAGTGTATGAAAAAAGTGTTCAGAAAAATGTACGCTCTAATTCTATTACATGCCTATTTATAGGCAAATCAAATCTAACCTAACTGCTTTAACTGTAAAGTGCTAACCAAAATAACAGATTTACCGTCAAATCAGTTATACACGTCATAACTGATGTCATTACAAGAATTTACATAAATAAATCTAACTAAGTATTCTGTCGTCAGCAATAGACTATTTCTTTATCAGCAACAAATATTTATAACGTCAGCATTGCAAACTTCGGTCATCAATAATACAAACTGCATTATGATACTTCATGGAAATTCTCCAAGTTAATTACTCATCAGCATTGGAGTTTGAACGTCAGTACTTGTAAAATACTCATCAGTAATGAGATTAACTTGAACAACAGCAAGGTAGAATCATCAGCAACGCAAGTAAAGTGTCAGCAGTGGAGAGTTACTTGTCAGCAATACAGAATGCTTACATTCAAGTGTTAAAGATAATACTTGAATGTCAGCAATTGAGACTTCATCAGTGATACTCTTGTATGTCATCAGCACTCCTATTGGCTTCAATCTTTGACAAGTTATCAGCAATTCTATTTAACTTGTCAGTGCTAATGATCTTTGTTTATATCAGCACTCCTTGATATATCAACAATGCTCAATACTTCACCAGAAGCACTCAATACTGATGGTTGTGGAACTTATCAGTATGGATCCTTTGTTGAGCATCAACAGTAGAGAATACTTCATCAGTAATAATCTTTGATATCAATCAGCAATCCAGACTTGGTCGTCAGTAATATTGATTTGTTCATCAGTAATACTCTTGACTTCGTATCTTGAGGCTTTATCATGTCATCAATTCTGTTGACTGTGTCAGCACTCTGTTATACTTGATTGCTTCCATCTGCTCATTGCATTAGCAATACTGATTGTGTTGTCAGCAATTGATTCTTCTTGAATAATCCTGCACAAATGATCATAACTCAATAAGACAAATATATATGTTAATCAGATGACATATATAAAACAGATTGGTAGAAACAAGACCATAATGTGTCATCCGTATTGAGCCTGTCAATACATCCAAATTAAATATGGATTGACTCAATTTGTCAATCATCAGTTAATCCGTTGAAGACAAATAAGACAAATAAATGAAAAGAGTTAGAACTTTTTCATCATTAAATGGACTTATTGAAAATGAGGCTTACTGAAAGCTTGATGAATTGTTGGAAAGTCACCATCTCAAAAGTAAAGACCTAACAATCTCCCCCCTGAGATGATGCTTCCAATAATTATTAAGAATGAAATCTTGAATACCTTTGAAGATCTTTTGAGACATCATATATATACAAATAAGCTTTTCAAATAAGCAGAACAGAAACTGCACCATACTTAACACCATTAATCATTATCTTCACATATCATTCAACAACTTCAACTTTCACTACATTCATCAGGTCGCTTAGCTTCAGATATTTAATGCCAGCAAATTGTTCCATGGGGGCTTTAAGATCTTGATTTGAATAATAAATTGGGAGACTGATGAGAGCTGATAGAGATTTTAAATCAAGTTCCGAGAAGTCTTCTTTGTTAGGGAACAAATAACTTCTTTTATAGCATTCCACCACTAAATTTCCATCATTTTGCATGTATAATCTTTGAATATCAGGTAGTGAAGTTATTTTCTTTTCATTTTTCTTAAGTCCAATTTGACAAGCAAGATCATATATATCAAGCTTTAATCTTCCGATCATGTTGAAAAATTGTTTTACATTGTAAACTCCGAAAGTAGATTTTGATTTTTCAATTTGAAAGTCATTCAAAAAGGCTAGGTAAGAGATTTCAAGCAGTCTTGCTTTCGTGCAGGAATAAAAACTTAATCAACTCCATTAAACACAAAATGTCTTCTTTGAATTACCAATTCTAGAGATGTATCATCATAAAACCAGTTGGTAATTCGGTGAGTAGTCATACTCCCCAAAACCTTTTTCTTCCTTGTTTCAGGGCTTTCAACTTAAAATTCTTTTCATCTTATTTTATTTTCTCCCATGAACTTATGTCTTTTATAATTTTATTTCTATCTAGCCTCCCATCTCCCAAAGCATGATTTTTTATCTCCAATCTTAATTCTTGTTGAAAGTCTGGTGGTTTGGCAGACCTTCTGTGATTCACCAACCAACATTTGGTTAAAAAGATTAGCTCACTGTCATTTGAATTGAAGAGATCACCATAATTTTGATAATTTTGTACAACGCCAATGCCTCTTTTAACCAGATATGCATTCCAAGCTTAATCATGCTTCCATCCCATTATTTTACCCCTTCTTTCAATTAAGGCAACATCATTATATTCCAAAGTTTCTTGATATGTCTTTCCCATATTTTTATTGTTTGGGAAGACCGAGATGCTTGCCTTGGGGCTGCAGTTTCAAAATATGATGTTTTAGCTTGTTGTGATGATAACGATTGTGGAACAAATAACTTTGGTTTCTTGAACTTAGGGATTTTTTATGTAACTCTACTCACAGTAGGTTTTTCTGTTAAATCTAAGCTAACTTCTTTTCCCATCTCCACATCATTGGCCAATAATTATGCTGCTCTTTTTCTCAATGTGCTTAATTTCATTTTATTGTAGCTCTTAGGAGGAACTTGCCTTTCATGTAAAAAGTTTCTTAATTGGTTCTCATTCATTGTCTCTGGATCTGGTTGAACCAGAGACTTGGCAAGCTCCTCATCAGCCTTCAATTGCTCTTCTTTTTCTTTCTCTTTCTTTTCCATATTTGCCCTTACTTCTTCAGTTTCAACATTGGGATCTAGCAGAGATGAGAGATTTTTAACTTCATTCGATAATTCTTCAAAGGACATTTTTCTAATGTCACCATTGAGAATCCATAGTTGGTCAATGTTAATACCATTTGCATACCACTGCTACGGAAACCTGAACATAAGCCCAGAAAAAAATCCAAACTCAATCTGTTCCACCACCAATCATCCCGCAAATCACCAAACACTTGATTGATCAACTCTTTGCCACAATAAACCAGATGTTAGGGGAACCAACGTTATATCTGTTGGTCCCTCGTCATCTAGCCAATCACCACCAACTTTCACAACTCCTTTCACCCTAACCTATAACCCAGTTCCCCTCACAACCCTGAGCCCGCTTATTACTGCACTTCAGGATCATGTCAATAGTTTGATAGGGATCATGCAAATGCTAATTGTTTAGCAAAAGGAGAATATCTGAAGTTCTGGTATTTAGACGGAGAAACATCTGAGGCTGTATTTCTTGATAACAAAAACAAAAAAATTTTCAGATTGTTAGTGTTGGGTCATATATAATTGTTGTACTTCCCGTTACTCCTCTCGATCGTTCCTCGTGCATTCCGGATCCTCTCGATGATAGTTATCTTCACGTTATTGATCCTCTCGAGCTACTTGATCCTCTCGATGGTCCTCTCGTTGCTTGATTACAGTGATATGTGGTCTCGGTATGGTGGTCTCAGTAAGGTGGTCTCGATGGTGTTAATGGGCTATCGTAGGGATTAGTTTGTTATCGATAGTAATGGGCTTTGTGTAATCGGTGGGTATATAAACCGAAGTTAATTGATTAGGTCAGAAGGAGTTCATAATTTGTTTAGTTGTTTTTTCTCTCTTAAACCGAAGCTTTGTACCAGTCGATCCTTAAGAGGTCGAGTGCAATAGTAATAGTAAATCATTCTTCATCTTGTTCGGGTTCTTATTATTGTGTGTTTGCTTAGTTTCCGCCTAAACGAACGGTTTTACAATCGATATCACGCTGTTAGATTCGGATATGGGACTAACACTGTACCTAAACGAATTTTGTGAATTCCATAGAAGTGGAGGGCACAAGACAGATGACTGTATCCACTTGAAGCGGGAAATTGAAGCAGCTGTAAAGTCAGGTAAGTTGTCCCATCTCTTGAGGGAGATACAAAATGTTCCTCAGAAAGGTAAAGATAAAATGAAGGATGAGGGAAACGATGATGGACGTGGGTATGTAGACGTAATAGAATGTCCAGAAGAACAGAACGTGGATATGATACGGGCCAGAGTTGAAGGGACGCAAAAAGCAAATAAAAGACCCAGATGTGAAGTTAACCTGTTGTAATTGGTCCCTTCGAACTCTCACTTTTCCTCCTCTGCTAGACGAGGATTCCCAAGAAACTCCCTTAAATATCTCTGCGGATATCGCGGGGCACAGTGTAGCACGTATCCATGTGGACGGGGGAAGTGGTACAGAAATCATGTATCAGCATTGCTTCCTGCGATTAGACAGGGACGTAAGGCGTCTGATCGAAGAAGACAACATGACTCTGGTAGGTTTTTCAGGGGTGGTGGTCCGCCCCGTTGGTCACATCACGCTTCCCTTCACAATTGGGGGAAGGAAACAATACAGCTAACATGGCCAATTGTTCGAGCCCCTTCGAAATATAATGCCATATTAGGAAGACGAGCTGTAAAGATCCTGAAAGCTCTGGCATCCACAGCGCATGGAGCCATTAGATTCCCTACACCAGGGGGAATCGCTCATGTTAGCTCAGCTCACGAAGTTATGGCAGCAGCAGCATATACCCAAAAAGATCTCAAGCAAACAACAGAAGATGGTGAAGGGGTTGAAGAATGGATCTTGAATGATCAATACCCTTATCAAACAATCAAAATTGGGGCACATCTCAGTGACAAGTGGAAAGCAGCGTTAAAAGAGCTCTTGATAAAAAACTATGAAGTCTTCGCCTGGCATCATGACGATATGAAGGGAATCCCAAGGTATCAAGCGGAACATAACTTAAACATATACCCATGCATGAACCAGTTAAACAAAAAAAGAGGAGCATGGGTCCGGAAAGAAGCAGGGCCGCTTGTGAAGAAACTCGAAAATTGTTTGAAGCAGGGATCGTCAGTGAGGTACAGTATCCTACTTGGGTCGCTAACTCGATAATGGTCAAGAAGGGGGACGGAAGTTGGAGAATGTGCATTGACTTCAAAGACCTCAACAAGGCAACTCCTAAAGATTGTTATCCTTGCCAGAAATGGATGTAAAGATTGATGCACTAGCACCATACCCCTTCAAGTGTTTCTTAGACGCTTACAAGGGGTATCATCAAATTCAAAAAGCGAAAGAAGATGAGGAAAAAATGGCTTTCCACACCGATGAAGGTATATTTTGTTACATTAAAATGCCTTTTGGTTTGAAAAATGCAGGAGCCACATACCAAAGAATGATGGATCGTTTGTTCCGCCACCAAATTGGAAGCAACCTTGAAGTTTATGTAGACGATTTGGTGATAAAAAGCGAGACGGAGGAGAAAATGATAAACGACATTGCTAAAACCCTTCAAACACTCCAAAGTGCCCAGATGAAACTCAATCCAGCTAAATGTTCCTTTGGTGTTGAAGAAGGAAAATTTTTAGGGGTGATGACAACTAAGAAGGGGATTAAAGCAAATCCAAGCAAGGTCCAAGCTGTCATTAACACCGAATCTCCCCGCACATTGAAAGATGTGCAAAAGTTGAATGGTCGTCTGGTGGCTCTGAACAGGTTTCTGAGCAAATTAGCTGAAAAATTAGGACCTTTCGTGAATACATTGAAAAATGCCTTAAGAAGAACCACTTTATGTGGACCAACGAAGCAGAAGAAGCGTTCCGAGCAATTAAAGCACACATATGCAATCTCCTAACCCTGGCCACTCCTTCACCAGGTGAAACATTGGTAATGTATCTATCAGTGGCTATACGGCCATAAGCGCTGTGCTCATGACTGAAAGGAATGCGGTTCAGACCCCCATCTACTTCATCAGCAGAAGTTTGAAGGGTTCGGAAGAGAGATACTCAGAATTGGAAAAGTTAACTCTAGCCTTGGTTTACGGGTCCACAAGGTTGAGGAGGTATTTCCAGGCACACCCAGTCAGGGTCCTTATCGCCAAGCCAATTCAGCAAATCTTGAGAAAGCCAGAAATATCCGGAAGATTAGCCAAATGGGCCATTGAATTGGGAGACTTTGATATTGAGTACTTGCCTCGCACCTCTTTCAAGGGGCAGGTATTGGCTAATTTTTTTAGAAGCGCCTCTCTCCTGGGAAAAGGAGGGGGAGGAAACTAACGAAGTACAAATTTGTGAAAAGGAAGAAAAGAATCCGTTGGCAATTATATACTGACGGGGCTTCAAATGAGGAGGGAAGCGGGGCTGGCCTCATTCTCATCAGTCCTGAAGAAATAGAGCTGACACACGCCATCAGGTTAGACTTTCCAAGCACAAATAATGAAGCACAATATGAAGCTTTGTTGGCAGGTCTCAGGATGGCGGAGAAGTTAAAAGCTAAGTTCGTTGAAGCCCTGTAACACCCCGAATTTTGTGTTGGTAAAACGAGAATTGGAGGAAATCTTCTGTCTGTTAGTGTAATGCTTGTGATCAAGTTTTGGTGTTAGGACTGTTGTAAACTAACGGTACCCCAGTGTAACCCGATTATGATATGAAATAAACATGTTAGTTATGTT
>WOUH02064673.1:0-10418 GCA_009936405.2 Stevia rebaudiana
GCAACCCACCAAATCCCTTAAAATTCTGCATATATGATCTTGGCAACCCCACCTCCAATATCCTGGCTTCGCCACTGGTCGTCAGTCCTTTTACGGGCATAAACTGCCTTTTTACATGAAGCCTAATAAAAGCTATTGGATTGCAATTTTGGGAGGTTAATTCACTGATGAAACTGAAAGACGCAATCCGATTTTTCTAGGTTTCGGATTAAGAAGAGAGAACGTTTTGAAGAGCTAAAATCAGTGGGTATTTAATCACGTGAAAAATGATTTGAACGGGAAAATGGGCCACAAATGGATTCATAAAGTGATAAAGCGTCAAGTGACGGTCAGAAACATCGATTTATTATAAGTTATAGATTATAGATCATAAGATTACTTATAAATACAAATAGAATGCTAAAGCTTGTGTTTAAAATAAAAAATTATTTAAAAACTAATCTGATTGCTATCGGTTCAGTTATGGCATTTGTCTGTTTTAATTTCATAATACTTTTCCAGTATATTATTGCAGTTTCTGCTCTCGGTCATATAATTGTCTTAAGATTTCATTCAGGATAATAAAATATGGGACTTGTAATTTAATAATCATTTCACGCCATTTGCCAACTCTTTAAATAATAAAAAGGTGCAAGTAAAAGCAATTATTTATATTTGAGGTTCTATTATAATGTCATATAAATATAATATATGTATAAGAATGACTCTTACAACCACCGATAGCCATCTTATATCTGTCCTAAACCCTACAAATTGAAGGTACAAAATTTGGTCCGTGACCATTATCTTAACCAAGTGTAGGAAGGATTATCGTGAAATTTTAATAACTATCTTCATGATTGTAGATCTTGAGTCGATAGAAGTGTTTAGTATTCAAATCGAGGTTGAAAAACTCAAAATTCGATTGGAATATCATTATTTCTAAACTCGATTTGAATATCACCAATTCTAAATTCGATTCGAATTTAAAGTTTGAAATTGATTTAATTCGAAGTCTTATATCAAATTCAAATTGAACTTTCGAATTCTGATATTAACGTATAATTCTAAACATTTAAAGTGGGTTAGCAATAGTATTGGATGAAGTTTTGGTCCTGTCAAGCATCTATGGCTAACCCAAAGTGGAAAGTTTTGGTCCTGATTCATCCAATACCTTTGGATCCTATGGCTAACCCAATACCTTCCGATTCATCCTACGATTTACTTTTTTTGGACAATGATAGCATTCATTATTTTGCTCCTGAAGATACAAAAACGTCAAGGAGACCAGTCTGACGCGATAGAGCAAAAGCTAGTTTAACTTTAATGAAAGATTATTTTGTGAAACCCCTAAAGTATTCGGACGCGACTTTCCGATATGATTATTAAAGACAACGACTTTGCGATAGCACCCGGTACACATAATGGATCCGCCGGTCCAACCTGTGGTTGACGACTATGCTCTATTGGAGTTGCAGGATGAAAACGTACATTTTAGACTCCGTTTTGATCTTGCCGAAATCTAAGTAACTTTGATTTATCGTATCTCGAATCGGATGAGGATTATTTGAAATTATGTAATGTTTTTTTTCTTTCTTTAATTTAGTATTGTTCTAGAACGTAATGTTTTAATTTTTCTTATTCATTTCTTAAATTTAGTATTTGTGTAAAATGTAATGTGTTAATTTTATTTTAAATGTTGGTTTCTAAATTTTCATTTTAAATATTAGAGCATTAAGGTACTCTCGCAATCAATTAGGGTACTTTGAGTTAAATAATTAACATGGATATAATTTGATAGGCTATTAATTAGAGTTTTTTAGAAGAGTTAGAGTAGCACTCCCTCTACCGTTTAATATCTTTATTTTCCATTTCAACTTATCGAACGCCACATGCCATGCCTAATCTTTTGATTAGTTAAGTATGGGGTGAGGGGCGTGGTGGTGGTTAAAATTAAAACCTTTACATGTTGATAAACAAGTATGACGCAACATTCATATTTAAAAATCATTTTTACGTGTTCTCTTATTGTGGATAAACATTGATGATACAAAATTAATATTTCGTAAGGGTGCTGTTAGTGGCACACCAAAATAGATATTTGTCCACCTCGTATGAGGGTCGTATTGTCCAATACGAGGGTCATACAGCACTCATTCAATAAATGTCTGACAATATCTGAAAAAGTCTGAAAATCTGATTCAATCATTGCTCTCATACGCCCCCGTATAGGGCAATACGGGTCATATGAGTACGATGTTCTAACATACGATCCACATAGATCTTGAAGATAAAGCTGGAACGAACCAAACGCTCCATTGTGGTCTATACGACCCGTATGGTTCTAAGAGTGTGGCTAACCCATGCGCCCCTAGTATGGCTCAAGTGAGCTAGCCATACGCCCCTCGTATGGGTCAAGTGGGCTAGCTGGTTGAAACCATATGCCCCATAGTGCCCTATATGACCCATATGGTTATAAGGGGTGAACCCATTGACCCTCGTATGGCTCAAGTGGGCTAGCCATACGCCCCTCGTATGGCTTAAGTGGGCTAGTTGGTTGATCATACGCCCCATAAAAGGCTATACGACCCATATGGCCTTAAAAAATATTAATAATACATTTTAATTATCATAAAAATCAGTAAAATATTAATTAAATAAGTAATATTCATAATTATCATTAAAATAATATTAAAATCAGTATAATCCATTATAATCAGTAAAATACACAATGTTATAGAAAATTGTTATAATCAATAAAAATATATTAAAAGCATTTAAATCCATTATTATCTGTAAAATGTTATTAAAATCAATAAATATATTGTTATTACTATGCAACTTTCTCAGAGCTAGTCTCAGATTTCGGCTCACGAGTATTATAGGGTTCCCGTATAATAATCTTAAAAAAAACCCACCCAAGCACACCCAAACCACCCAAACCATCCAATTCGGGAAGGAAAGGAAAAAAATGTATATAGGTCGTATTTGTCTCTATGGGTCGTATGACAATCGCCAGGCACAAGTATCACTGTCAGTTAAGTCAAAGTCCTATACGCCCCCGTATACGCCAATACGGGATGTATGATGTGCAGATAAAATTTAGGGTGTGTAGATAACCCCACCCTTTCGTAAAATATCATGCTTGCTCAAGTTTAGCATGCTATGAATTTCAAAAAAATGATTTGACCCTCAATCATTTTCTTAAGGTGTTGTTCAGATATTGTATTTCACTATATCCATTATATTGGATTTCACCATCAACACGGATTGTAACATACTTCTGTTCATCAAATGTAATGAAATGACATTAAGTTTTACCGGCGTGTTTTTGGAACAGTAAACTAAAAACTGTGCACCACCTTCCAGAGAATAATGCAGCTGATCATATTTTTAAACATAATAAACACATTCACATAATAAGATTTATTTTTTTTGAACAGTTGATCATATCTAAACAACCTTACAAATTGAATCAAAAGTGAAAAGCATAATAAGACTCTCTATAACAATAACAAATAAAAAGCTGAAAATTTAATTTATTTTACAGTTACAAGGCTCAAGATAGCTACAAGGAAATGAACGGAGAATGAAAAATAATCACCGGCGAACTTTCATTTTCCCCTTCTTACAAAAAAAAACAAAATATCAGATTCAGATGGAGGGAAATCCTGAGCCGGAGATCTACAAAACACGTCTAAAATCAAATTTTGACTGTCGATCTTATCATTTGAACAGATTCAACAGATGTACTTCTCTGCCTACTTGACTATAACAATTCTCTCTTAAACCGACGTCTGTGGTCACGGAGGAGTCATCAGAATTCATCGACGGACTTCCTAGCCGACGTTTCTCCGGCAAGTCTTTTAACGACAACAAATTCTGATTTAGGTCGAGATCCGTCGATTGTAACGTGTTTGATGATGGCTCACAACCTCGCCGGCGCTTCAGCACCTTCGATCGCGTATGTGTGACCGGATCGTCAAGCTTGAGTGCGTCAGTGCAGGTTACATCGATTTCAGACGGATCACCGAGTTTTGGCAAGATCGGAAGTCCGTCAATAAGCTCAGGGATCGGCCGTAACGTCCCGCCGCGAAGGACTGTTTCCACCGATGCTTGACACACGTGCCAGTTTCCGGTCCATAAAAGTCCGACGGCACCGTTCACCGGATTCACCGTCCGACCGGCAGCTTCAAATAACAGCGATTGAAAAAGAGCTGCATATCAACGGATTTCCATTAGTTTTAAAACTAGATTCATAATAATTAACCAATTTAATCATCGAGTGTTGTAGTTTACATGGACGTTGGTTTTCAGGGACGGATGAGATGAACGACATCAGACCGGCGCGACCGAAGAATTTGGCGACGAAAACAGTGGCGTGAGCTTGAGCTTCCGGTGAATCAATCCACCGCAAACATGAACGGAGAATACAGTTATCACTGCATCCTTTCCGAAGAATCCGGCATCCATTGCAACTCATGATTGAAGGTTGAATTGAAACCCTAAATTCGGATATTGCCGACAAAGGAGCAGAGAATTTGAGGTTTCGAGGCGGAGAAATGAAACCGCAGAGATGGTGAAAATGAGAATGAGAGGGGATTTGTAAGGAAAGAGTATAAGGTTAACTGTGGTTGAGTTAAGAGAGTGGATTGGGTAGGTGTAGTGGTAGTGGTGGATTCCAAAGTATTGGGTGATAGCGGCTCCGTGTTTTCGCGAATTTAAGTATTCTTTTCAGCTTTATTATTTTTCTTCAACTGGATATTGGAAAGCATTTTGTTCCTTCACTTTCAGATCGTCATGGAATCCAAATTAATGTCGACTGATATTTATATATCATATTTTCAATTATATAGTTTTATACACTTTGTTTTAGAATTAGTTGTACGAATGGGCTTTGCTTTATTGATATTACAAACAAAAATTCGTAAATATCAGTCACAATTTGTTTGAAGTGTATGATAGACTTGTCCAATACTAAATCCTTCTGTTATTTAACTTACTGAAAGAAAACCCTGGAAAACACCTTAATTCGTTTTGGGCGAGACTTGAACTTGTGATCTTTAAGGAAAAGACTTAAACTCACCTTAACATAACCACTTGAACTTAAGATGAGTGATTAATTAAATATTAGAGTTACATGAAGGTCTTCGACATATATGACTTAATTGTTTTGGAGACAGAAGATATAATAAAAAATTGAGACAATTTTTAGATTTTATTTTTATAAAGTCACTCTTATTCAGCTTAAGACTAATAATAATAAACTAAACTAATAAGTTTATAGATTTTGTTTTTGTTTTTTTTTTTTTTAAACAGCGTTGGGTCTCTCACATGTACATCACCGATTTCAGGACGTTCAAGCACCAAGGTCGACTACTCAGGCGGCCATGAGAGATTACACCCCAGACGCGTGGGAATCGAATGGAATCCGTAAACTCTCGCCCCTGTCAGGTCTGAACCTGGGATAAAGACCTGATTCAACCCATCACCCAGATGTCCTTTGAATATGCTTCAGATGGGAATCGAACCCTTGACCTCCACTAGGGAGGGAGGGTGATTTACCATTAGGATACAATCGGAGGACAATAAGTTTATAGTTAGAAATGTTATATAAAATTTTGTATTGAAGGTAGAAAATTAGTGTATTTTGGGCTTCTATTCGAATTTTCTTTTCCTTTTTATAACACCTCGTTTTTTGTATTATGATTTGACATGGAGTCAGTGTCATTAGCAAATTAATATATAACAATGGGTTAAATTGGGTCTTGTTTTTTTCCCTTTCATATCAACGTCACATTATATTTTTATACTTTTTTCTCATTTAAAGCGGTGTCCTGTTTATTTTTAATTTTTTTTCCACTTCATCACACATATGTTTTTAATATTAATTAACTTAATTCAAGAGCAAAAAAAAAAATACTAAAAGAAATTCATTAATTCAATTTAAAATCAAAAATATAACTTAAATTAAAAAAATTACATAAAAAATACTTAAAAATAACACACTACAATTTAAAAAAAAAATAGAAGGGCAATACCATCCCAACGTGCCGCAATCTCACGTTTACAGTCGAGAATCAGTTGTAGCATCGACGCTTGATAAATCTATAGTCTCTCATCATAAAATCCAAATCCGTTGCCTTTTGTTGTTTATCCAAGGCGTGTTGTTGGCGTTTCATCAACTCGATGTGTGCATCCTTTTCCTCTTTCATGACACATAATGTTTCCTCTCGCACACGAATTCTTTGTGCGAGGAGGAGGATGCGACCGATCTTTTGCCCTTTCTACTTGTCAGATCGGATTCATAGTAAACGCACAGACCATCACGATCGGTTTAAACCTCAATCTCTTCTTCATCTCCATCGAGGTTCGACGGGATCTGGGCATTTGCACTAACCATTGATTCATTTTTCTTAGACCTTTTATATGTGGGTTGCGATTGACAACCCATTATTGGAATGTCCACCCACTGAGAGCTATAATGAACCTCTTTCCTAGCGTTAATGCGGGGATACATTTTGTCTTGAAAGCAGTTTTATTGTTGCTCAATGCTCTCAACACGACTTGTTCATCAAATTCGCCACTTCTACGGCTCATTGCTGCTTGTTGGTAAAAGTTATTAAAGTTTCTCAACGCAGATTTCAAATCATTATTTTGAATAAATACGATCAAGGGTCCGACTTGTGTCTTCCGTGATTTTGTGAAACCTTTGGTTACCTTCATTTAAAAAGATATAAATTATAAAACTGTCGCGTTTTTTGTTAAAAAAATGTAAAACAGAGTTATATTTTTTTTTATAAAAACTGTCGCGTCTTTGTTGATTACCGACGACGGGATCTTCGGAATGGATTTGCGAAGCCGAACATAAAGTGACTTCTTCTACACTCGTCCACCGTTTGGGCAGTTCTTTCTTTTGGGTTGCTTGTGTCGATGGAACCACCTCCTCTAGATTCGGTTCGCTAGAGTCCGATTCCTCTTGATTCGGTTCGTGATACTCTTTAAAAATAACTAAAGGGTTAATAACGAATCCTTGACAAATGAACAATAAAAAAAAATAAGCATTATATAAAAAAATACTTAACAAAATTAAATAAAGGACTAAAATAAAATAATCCTTGAATTTGGTTTGCTGTTGGCACGATGAATCAAATTGTTGGAATGATTGGTCGAATGGTTTGAACGATTAGTCAAATTGTTAAAAGTGTGGTGATTGTTGAACATGTTGCGACATGGGAAAATGTTGGTTGCAGTAGTATAATGGCAGGCGCATTTGTGGGAATTTAGGTTGGGTTGATACTTGAGTGAGTTGAACAGAATAGGTTGGGGTCTTTGAAGATTTTGGGACGAGATTTTCTATTTTTTTTTTGCTTGATGATCCTCCGAGGGATAAACCTCCTTTCATATTTTTTTTATAAAAAAAAGATGAAGAATGATAGATGTAGAAAAGAAGAAGTAATATTTTTGTGTTTTTGAAATGGTTGAGTATATATATTGGGAATAAATTGGTAATTTTTTTTAACATGCTCCAACGGTCATTTTTTGAAATGGTTGAAAGGTCGACTTTATCTTCTCCCCACATTCGGCTTCAACCTAACCCCACAGAGCCGTTTTCGAGAGGTGGTGTTTCCGGTTTTCCCGAGTCGGTGAATGGCTTCTCCCAGATGCCACTCCTTGTGGTATAATTAGTACTCAAAATCTAATGCTAAGAAATCAACAGGAAGCAAACAATCAAGCAGTATTAAATAATCAAACTAAACAAGAAAATAATTACAAATCAATCTAGCAAAAATCATGTAATCATTTGCACACAAGAATCAAGATTTAAAATCAAAATCGAAGTGAGGGTCTCAATTAGTTTGATACCCAAAAGGAGAAATCGTGTATTTGAAATTGAGCATTTAATTGACTTTCTGCGACTGAAATGACTTTAGAATCAATGATCGACTGATTGAGAATTGAGGTTATAATCCATTTGTTCAAGTGACATGAATCCGTTCCTAAATACTTACACTCATTTGTTTCATTCATCGATGTGAATGATGTTTCGTTTCATTTGGCTCTCATGTAGTCATGTTGGATATTTTGATGTGATTTAATTAAAAAATCGAACAAGTCTAGATGTGCGGGATGCAGGCTTATTTGAGCTTATTATGATTTTAGGAGAAAAACTTCTAAGCAATGAGGATCCAGAGACAACACCCCTATAAATGGGTTCTAAGTTTTATCGGATTAAAAATTTGGTATAGAATCTCCAAAAGTTTTCACCTAAAAGTGTATCACGACTCTCGAACGATATCCAGTTATTCGTTTCTTAATTCCACCAGATACCGCTCACAATTTGAATGCCCTAAATCCCGGCAACACTTTAATTACCGTTAAAAACTAGTTTTACATTTTTAAAATGCGGCAAAACAATTTACATATCATGAGTGCTTTGACAATTTTACCAGCAGGGTTGGGGGTATTATAGTCTATTTATGAAAATTTGAATAGAAAAGTTATTAGACATGCAAGTGTTACGTTTAAATGAATAGTCCACATAATTTCTATATTATACTGCAAAAAGAGTCTATGTTCTTAGCACTCGCTTCCACATTGCGTTCTCATAGTGTCAATTTAGCACTCCACGTCCCTGTCCTTTCCATTGTTGTCGATCAAGTCGTTGAGGCTAACAGAGTTAAGGAGAGCCGTTTATTTTCAAACCTCTTTGTTAAACCGGGTTAGTTTGGTCATTTGATATGTATCTGGAACCTTATAACCAATTTCTGTCCCTTAAGCATCCATTTCACTTGCTTCACTCGCAAGATTCGTCCCCAAGTCAATGCCGTTGTCGTTCCTTCCTTCGATCCTCTCCTTCAGCGAAACTAATATGGCATCGACCATACGGGTGCAAGCTGAGATGGAAACCGACCACGTGAAAGCTATAATCTTTACCAAAATTTCATTTCCAACTCGATCGCATGCGATGAAATTTGATTTTACAGATCAGCTGTTCTAAGGTTTTTACCCATAAAATCGACTTATGATCCTTGTTGTTCATCATTTTTTTGTCGTGTTAGTAGCGGGAATCCGGGTGATTGTTGGTTTAGGTCATTTCTATATGCTCTTCTTTAGTTTTCATGTTTTGGACACATATGAACTTTGATTTTGTTCTTCAGATAGGGAGGGACATATTGGAATAGCTACTATGGTTTGCGATCGGTTTTGGGGTTTTCATGAAATTCACGATCGGAGTTTTTAGGTAATGGGAAACTATAATGGGTTTTTTTGTTTGAAGAATTCAACACAATTCTGACTTGAAACATGCTAGCACTGTTTTTATTTTATTCTATGTAATTTACCCATATGTTGTTTTGAATATGTAATGGGATTTTATTGGTTTACTATGTTTTGCATGTTGATTTGGCAATTATATTAACTGTTTCTAGTAGTCATTGAGTGTTTGGCAGTGATGAAAATGTCGTGTGTTGGGTGTGGGTGAAAACAGAGAATGGTTATGGAGAGAAAAACCAAGTTGGGTAAAGCAGATGACGGGTGAAGAAGAAGACATTCGATCAAGGACGCAAAATGCAAATACGAAGGGGCAAATTAGTTATTTAATAAATTTTAAACCGAAGTTTGAGTTCCGTTAGCCTCGGGGACTTGATTTGCAGCAATTGGAAAAGACCGGGACGTAGAGTGCTAAATTTTACGCGATGGGGACGCAAGATGGGAGCGAGTGCTAAGGACAGACACTATTTTGCAGTTTATCTAATTTCTAATAGTTAGACACTAAACATGCCATATATATAAATCACATAACAACAATCTTCTTATTTATATCTTTATCTTTATCTTTAAATATTAATAAAGCAAGGTTTTTAAGTGCCACGTGTCATTTTTCTAAGCCACTTGTCATATGTGTCATTTACATATTTACATAATTTTAATTATTATTATAATAATTTTGTATTTATGGTCAAATGTAATTTACCGATTATAACATTATTTGAGATAATTCCAAATCGTATTTATACTCCTTGATAAACTATTTCCATAATTGTTATAGGTTAATTTTACGGAGATATTTATGGTGAACCACCAAATAGTTTGATTCGAAAGTGTTAGACGACTCTCAATTTTTATCCAACAATAATATTTGGGTTTTTTTTTTTTTTTTTTTTCTTTTCAAATCAGAACATATAACTCGATGTTCTAATTAGTTGTATAACGCATGTGCAATAAAAATGATACATATGCATATTTTGTCACGTTCCCAAAGATGCTGCAAATTCTGATTAAGATTCTTATCAAATCGAATATCAATGTGATTTTCATGATCTACAAAGCACCTCTCCTATATTCTAAAAAGAGTTAATTGCAGTTTTCGTCCCTGTGGTTCACATGAAATTGCCAATTTCGTCCATTTTTAATCTTCTTGCGTGTGATACTCTATG
>WOUH02064684.1:0-10416 GCA_009936405.2 Stevia rebaudiana
TGTCGGGATTACAGGCCTATGGAACATTGTATCGTTTTGTGTGTAACTTTCAAACCGTCGCTCGTATCGAAATTCCGTATACATTCAAATGATTCGAAATTCGTATCTCTACTACTTTAATATGGAGATAAGAGAGAGAAACTTAATGTATCTTAAAATTAAGATATGCACAATAAGTTAAGCATAGTATACAAGGGTTTCATGCACAAATCACTTTAAACCACAAAATGCCAACCCAGGAACAAATGGGCGGGATCTTTTTTTACGTTCAAACTTTGAAATCCGGTACTCATTTTTTCAGATCTAGGTTTTCTCTTCGCGACTTCCTTCTTCTCTCTCAAGAGGCGATTTTTCCCTTCGATTAGGTTTTGGTGGAGCTATGGAGATGATGGTGTTAATCGCTCTTCCCTGCACATCTTAATTTCGTTTTTCCACTGTGTTCCAGGTTATGGTCTCATAGAGACGACGCGCGGGAGATGCTATTTTCAAGCCACTGATGAAGATTTAGGTAAGTGATTTCTTATCGGTGACGACTTTCTCTTCGTTAATCTTTTGCTGCGTAATAATGTTTGATTCTTCCTTCTACTGTGGTTCCGATCCAGCCTATTAGTTTTTGTTTCTACAAATATGCTTCTTCCAATTGTTTGTTGATGTTAACAAATTTTAGAATGAACAATTTCAGGTAACGTTTTCCTATTAGGGCTTTTTTTATATATTTCATTGCACTTTCAGATTTTACCATTACAACTGTTAAGTTTCCTTTACATCAACCGTCAACGGTTTCCATAAGTATGTCACCTGCTTTACTACAACGGTTTCATCATTCACCATCATTTTCTTAACTGGTAAGCATCCTCAATCTACAGAACCTTTTGTTTTTTGTTTTATGGTTTTAAATATATGACATACCAACTATATCTGTTTATGAAGATGGACGCTTTGGAATCAAAATGAAATGAATTAAAGCCATTGGGTCATGTCAGTGTACTTTAATATTTAATAAAACATTTAGGAGAAAAGGTTAGGGATTTGCAGAGGTGGGCCCTCATTAATATCTTTAAATTTAGCTAAATAGATTAAGAAACGCGTGTGTTGATTAATCTTGTACGACATATGCGCAGGCTGAGAAAGTTGTTGCTTCTTCATTGGCATTTTTAACATTACTGCCATCAAGTGGAAATCAAGAAAATTCAGAAACCAAGTTTCAGCAGGTCAATTGTTGACTATGATTAATTTAGTAATTTCTTTAGTTTTTGTTACAAATTTGTCCAAGGACTAATTGGTAATTTGATATTTCAGTTTCCTCTTCTTAATATAAGTTATTCTCTTCCATCAGAAGCTGTTTTGGGTGATGGAAAGAGTTTGGTAAGCATAATCTTCATATCTTTTTTTTATTTTTTATTTTTATTTTGTAATATAGTTTGTGGTTCTGTTGTGTTGGTTCTGTTAAATTTCAGGAGGGGTTTTCAGATAACTAAGGTTCTTGGCCTTTCTCTTGCGAACAAAGTCCATTACCATCGCATCTCTTCAACTTATCTATCTTTTCAATTAACCTCACATGTATATATTTTTATGTAACACTTTTTTATTATAAGTTTAATCTTATAACTTATTTATTATAATGCAGCTGGTGTTCTCCACCTTAAATGGATTGGAGTTGAAGGAGAATATAATGCAATGATCATTGATCTTTTTGGACCAAGTTTAGAAGATCTGTTTGATTATTTTAACTGCAAATTCACTTTTAAAACAGTTTTAATGCTTGCAGATCAGCTGGTAAGTTTCCCATCTTTTGTAATTATATTAGTTTAACACTCACTTTTTTTATTCTTATTGTTTTATACACATAAATAGAGTTGAAAAATATATGCATTCAAGAGGCTTCCTTCATCGCGATATTAAGCCGGATAACTTTTTAATGGGTTTAGGTCGAAAGGAAAATCAGGTATCTTTTACCGTTATTAAGCCGGATAACTTTTGGTATCAACGGCGCCAAAAAAAAGTAATCTTCTATGTATGCAATAAGCAATATTATGTTTTAAGTCTTTAACCATTTGATATTATTTTCATGACAGATAGACGAGCTTTCATTTAAACTGTAATCAAATGAAAAAGAGCTGACTACATGTTTAGAAGAGGTGACTACCCGTTTATCTCCTGATGATGATAACCCTGGTTTCGTTATTTATTGCAGGTGGCTGATTTTTTGCTGTTCAACGGGATTTAGATCAGTCTAAAGACAAGATCGTAAGTTTGATTTACTATTTAATGTTCTCTATTTTTGCAAACCTGAATTTAGGTATTTATGATGAGTTTATAAGATTGAATAAATGAGTTAACCGTTGTACCTAAATCAGTAACAGAAATATTTAATGCAGGTAAAGCACATCAGCAGGTCATGTGGTGACTATTTTAGCGTAGGTGCTGGTTATATTCAGGTTTCTATCCTATTTTTGTGTTTATTTGTTAACAATCGATTTTAATAGACTTGGTTTAGTAAATTATAATGACTATTTGGTAAGTGGTTTTACTCATTTCTATGGTTTAGTAAATTATAATTACTATTTGAATATCACATGGATGATTATAAGGTTATTATGTTATTAGGGGCAAGATGGTTAAGAGCAGATTAATTGTATGATGTTGGAAAGAGGAAAAATGAAAATAAGAACTAATTAATTATTCATATCTTAAACGTTAATTGTGTGGTGTCATATCATTTACATTTTGTTATAGAATTACAAAATTGACAAACTTGTAGAACCCTTATATGGGTAATGTACATGACAGCATATTCAAACTGACAAATTTATATGGGTTGGATCTGTTTCTAGATATGATTTTTTTTCTTTTGATTTTAAAAGTACCTGTTTTAACTAATGTTGTCTACTGGGGGTTTTCATGTTTCCTGGAACAGATTTGTATAATAACATGTAAAAGCTTCATGTAATGATCTTTCCATGATGAACACATCAGCGCGGCTGCAAATAATGCTTATTATACAAAGCAAATGGTTTGTTTTCAAAATGCCTAAATGCATATTTTTTTAAATACTACCCATCAACACAACTGCAGATAAGGCTTATTATACGAACCAGATGCTTATTTCAAAGTGTTATGTGGCATATTTTGAAGGTTTCAAATCAAAATGTTTTTCTAAAGTTTATTTTAGATGTTAACAAGCTCTCAGTTTGATTTTATTCAAATGTTCAGATTATTTGTTGTAACAGGTTTGCGGGCCAAACGGATCCAACTAGAATATATGACTTGCTGAAATGGGTAAATACAACAGCTTGTGGTAGAGCGTGTCTTGCAGGTTGCTAGAGAAGATTAGAGTTGTAGATCGGTCTTTGTCTGTTTTAAAATGATTTTCTTCTTAGATTAATTTATTTTTGTTGTAATTGTCATTTTTATATGTTTACTGCAACTAAATTGACATTGTAACAGTAACAAACATGTGTCCAATGCGTTTGTATAAATTATGTTGGCTTCAATAAATATGGACAATAGGTTCCATTACGGCTTGGTGGGTTAGCTATGCCTACTGTTTTTCGGGATTTATTTTATTTGTTATGGATTTAAGCAACCGACTTAAAAAAAAATTAGTTGTACCTGTTCAAGACAACATAAATTAAGCTGTACACATAATTGTCAATTTTTTGTGCTTGAACCAAAGCTGAATTGATTTTTTGCTTTTCTTAGTTGGAAAGTGAATTTTATAACCTTCCTTTATGATACATGAATCTAAACATTTTATTTTAGCTATCTTTGGATAGTAAATTTTTTAAATGCAAACGCGTGGGCAAATATTTTCATTAATCTATATCAATAATATGTTATACTCAATTGATATCTCTAATGTTAATGAAGATAAACTACATCAATGGCAATGCTACGAATATAAAAATTTACAAACATACAAACAAGAGGCCTGCAAATTCTAGATGAAAGCCTTCTCTCATTTGGTTTTGCCTTTTATGCTCCCATGGCTTCTAATAAGTTGTTCCAGTATCAATTGTATAATATATCCAAATTTGTGTTTTTTAACCTCACTAAACATACAAAAGATTAATTGTGTGTATATGGAAAACATCCATTCAATGTTTTACAGATTTTATGAACATCAAACAAAATAAACAATTGTTGGATGATTACTGAGATATGTAAGGTTATATCATAGATAAACCACACTGACACTACAAATAAGAAAACTCACGGACGTAATATACAATATTTCATGACATGATTGATGAACTAATATCAAATGAATACCACGCTCTAAATTATCGCCGCCGCCGCATCGCGCGGGTTCCTTACTAGTAAAATAAAACTGAAATTATATAGTAAATATAATATTATTCTTCGGAGTATATGACATTTTTTTATTAAACGAGTGTATTTATAAAGTTCTAACGCATAATGTCATTTTAACTAACTCAACTAACTGACATTAAATACTTATACTCATCTTATGGCCTTGGTAGGTTATTACCTCACCAACTAGCTAATCGGACGCGAGCTCCTCCTCGGGCGGATTCCTCCTTTTGCTCCTCAGCCCACGGGGTATTAGCAGCCGTTTCCAGCTGTTGTTCATCTCCTAAGAGCAAGTTCTTACGCGTTACTCACCCGTCCGCCACTAGAAAGCCCAGTTAAGATCTTTTTAAACACGTTTTATACAGTTGGTAAGTAAATTTAAGTGATGTGACACATGAAAATGTGATTTTGTTTGCTAGCCTTATAGATTTTAAGGAATATTTGTGTTGTTGAATCAAGTAATTAGCCTTATTATTAAGAGTAAGTTACATTTTTTTTCTTCATATTTACCGAATATTATAGGTTTTGTTACTTGAAAAAACAATTAGTACACTAAGAGCATCCAGAATAGCTTTTATATCTTCATTTTCACAATTCACTACATTTTTCAATTAAATTATAATTTTTATACATTTGAACAGTAATATTTTTCTCCTTTGGTCACAACCACTTATACATAACATCAAATTTTATGATCATTAGAGAGCAGAGATGAACTTGATTCCGACCGTGGATGCTCTCTCCAGAAGAGGGGTTGTATGCACCGATGATAAATGTTCCTTGTGTGGCGAGGTCGAGAAAACGGTGGATCACCTGTTCACGGCTTGCAGTTTCTCATCCGCTCTATGGCTCAAGATCAGCATGTGGTGCCGCTTTCCTAATTTTTTCGGGTTCTCCTTCATAGACCTTCTTGACCTCTCTTGCCACTTCCATGGTGGTGTAACTGAGAGACGATTATTCATGGTATCATCATCATAACTTGTTGGTGCATTTGGAAAGCGAAGAACGAGCTCTGAATCTCAAGGAAGCAAGCTAATCAAGAGGACGTTTTTGGCAACCAAAGAACGTTGGGCTTTTATTTATTTAAAAATAGGTCCAAGTACAAAGATATTAAATGAGTTAATTGGTGTAAATTTATATTTATGTAGCTTTCCCTTTTCTTTTGTTTGTTTTTTCTATCCGGTTTTCAGGTTAGGTGATTTCTAAAAAAGTTGATTTTCAATTAAAAAGAAGTACCCCTCACATAAAACGGGGAATACACTTCGAATGCTCAAATAATCAAATTAATCATTGTAATACGGTCCACATCAACATTAACTATAAATCCACTTGTCTTCCACAAAAAAAAAAAAAAAAAAAAAGCTAGGCTGAGTTGTTCCAAGTTTTCACTCTTTTAGTTTCTAACATTAAACCACAATAAATGCATGCATATAAGTGTTAAAATAACATTAAATTCAAACATACATTCGTGAATATTTGTAACTCTAAAATAAGAAGGTTGAGCTAGACCCCATACCCTCCTATTTGTTATATCATCACATCTTTTACGTATAGCCTTGAACCATCCATGTCTTTAAACCGTTCTCGCCTTCAACAAATATAAAACTTCAAGAAATTGTAGCCCCGTTTGCTCGCCTAAACATACAAACATTTCTAATCTCAACTCTCCAATCTATCCCGACCACATAATCGAGTTTTATTCCAAGTTGAACTACAATGTGAATCAAAAAAGTATCACGTTTAGTATGTATGTATGGTATCGCGTATGAGTGCTCATTAGAAACTCTTGGTGTCACACTTGATCTTCCATCGTATGGAGAAACATTCTTTTCTAGTGACACACATACACTCACATTCCAACGGATGTCATAATGCATGACTTGTTGACGACCTTATGTGGTGACAACATACCTCCTGTGGTGGTTGTTACCCGTAAATTGCAATTGAAACATCTTAAAGAAGATCTAAAACGGTTGCATACAAATATATTGTTATATATTTCCTATGGCTGTTGTTACCCGTAAATGTTCTAGAGTTTAAAACTATATATTTTGGATAAGTATATGAGACCAACTTGGTCTTTTTTTAGTTACGTAAAACTTTGACCAAAAACAAAAATTTAACAAATTTTATAATCATTTAACATCTTATAATTAATACAAACTCTGCACAAAACTCACACGCGCATAAAGTTCAAGATACGTCAGGTCAGCTTAAACTTGACACATGCATCGTTATCCTGCATTTCTACAAAAAGTTTGTTTCCAAAACTCAAATCCTTAACCTCACGATCACATGTTAATATTCTGACCATTGCTCCAAACAAAATTATCTTAAACAAGTCTTAACTTAAGGATCTACAACTACTAATTCTAACACAAATCCATCTCAAATCTTCCTACTTTAAACGTGGGATTTTATTCATTTTATCCTTCATACGCGATATAAGTTTAAACTTTTCTTCAGCCTCGACTTGTTGTCGCATATCAGATCCAGAACATGCTCGATCTGGATGAAATTTTAGTACTGCTCGTTTATAAGCTGCATGAACCTAAAACAAATAAACAATATTACTACAATAATAATATTAAGTTTTGAATTAACCATTTAAAATATTTATGCGCGTTTCATAACCAAACACAACTCACCTGATCTGATGTGGTAAATGGGCTTTTGACAAAGATTCCTAAACCACACAATAATGAAGCCATATCATGACATTTTATTTCCAGCTTTTTAAGTTCTTGTTGAACTTCGATACGATAAATTTCTTTTTTGTTCATGTTTTCCTCATCCTGAAAATTGTGAAAATTAGAGAATAAAAATAATGTAAAATGAACAATCTTGAAAAATGGTAAAACATATGACATGAATTCTACAAACCTGTTTTTGAGATTCCCTGATTTCCTCAACGCGTTGTTTTTGCCTTTTCTTAATGTCTAATAAACGCAATTTTTCAGCTTTTTTTCTTTTTAGTAAACGTCTCTGCTTCTGAGCTTCTTCTGACTGCAATTATAAACAAATAAAAATCCACTTTTAAATGAGTTTAAATTAACGGGTCAAACGGGTCAAAACAGGTCAACACGTTGGATGACATGTCAAAATAAGCTCTAAAAATAGCACATCAGTAAAAACTTTTATTTTCTATTTTTCTATGCTTCATGCAAATCAAATTTTTTTATAGTATTCAGGTATGAAGTAACAAACTTAAAGGTGAACCTTCAAAACAGCATGATTAATTATAAATAAATCAATCAAGATTAACAAAAAGATGAAATTACAAGTTGATTAAATTGAACTATTTTACAAAGATAAAATCACAAATTTGTTAAAAAATGTACCTGAAGTTTTAAGGCTAATCGTCTAGCTAACAATTCTTCTTCTTGTGCTTGCTTATACTCAACAGTATCCTTAATCTTTTCTCTTTCATTGACAATTTTGCCCTCAATTGTGACATCATCAGTTGCATCAGTATATTTACCTTCATTCTCATGAATGACACTTTTAGCGCCATCATCATTATCATCATCTAATTTTATGTTTGAAACATGACAATTCGCGGGACCACTTCCATACGTTCTTTTGCTCTTTGAAAGATTCATTGGAGGAATATTTTGTTGAGGAGAATTAGTATTATTTGTTCCAGAATTATTATTTCCATTGTTCTTAACGTCATCATCATCATCAATGTATATGTATGCTTTTGTAGGAAACAATGTGTCGCTTTTTAAACCTTTTGAACCTCGTGGTTGATTTGCATTAACTTTAGGTGCGTTCATATTTAAATTACTGAAATTGTAACTGTCCAAATCTATTATGACAACATTTTCAGCTTTCTCATCATTCTGGCATCCTTTTATGGTCAACATCCCAAATGATAGTGAAATCTTGAAATACTCTTACAATTCGCCTAATGAAAATTCAAAAAATCATCAGATGCTTGAAAGTTTTTACCTTAAATCTGGTCTATCAAATTTAGAGAACACAAAGTTTTAGCAGAAAATTGATCAAAACAATAAGAACAAATATAAACATCAGTCAACTAATGAAATCACTCAGTTAATCAGTCGTTAACCATTCAACCCATCAAAATCCCACTTCACAAAGGTAATCATTTAGCAGAATCATTTCAATATGATGTAAACTACAGCTAAAAACTTACAAATTCCCAGAAAGTTTACTGTTAAAATCGTCAAATCAACACTAGCAAACACCATTTGAAGTAACAAAATATCATAATCCACTTAATTTTAAACGAAAGCGATGTTGGTGAATTAGGTGAAGTGTTTTTAAGCTATAACAATGCATTTAAGTATATAAGAAACCAAAAACAGATGCTAAACAAGGGATGATGTTTACGATTTAGGGTCATACAAAAACCCTAATTTACAAACACCGATTTCTAAGAAAACTCGCAACATTCAACAACAAACTGAGAGATGATTATAACATTGTAATGGGTAGAACTAAAATTGAACTCCGATTGAATAATACCTGCACCCAAAATCGATTTTGCGATTGTAGTAATCCACCACATCCACGATTCAAACCTCAAACAAACAACAAAGTAAGATTAAAATGCAAAAAAGAAATTGAAGGGATGACCGAATGTTTTCGTCTGCATCATTTGAAGATTTTCGTCTCGAATTTTAAATTGGGAACTTTTGAAATGTGAAAGAAAATGTGGAGGGAGCGGGAAATTTTTATTCTTTAGCTTTTGAAAATTTGGAGTAGTTTTAATTTTTAAGGGCATTCATGTATTATTTTGATCGTGATATATAAAATTGTTATCGTATCACCTTGGTTATTTCACATCTAATTATTAGAGCATTCACATTACGTTCTTTAAATTTAATGTGAGTATATTCTATGTATTATAGAAATTTATTGAAAGTGGTTGTGAGTGGAAAGATATAGAGAAAATGATAGATTATCTATGTATAGAGAATATGAGAGAGAAAATGTAGTGATTTTGTAAATTGAATAGCAGAGAGAAAGGTAGTGATTTTAAAAAAAGTAACATTTTATTGAATACATAAAGTGGTTGTAAGTGAAAGAGAGAAAAGATAATGATAAGGGTATTAAAAAGTATTATTTAATTGAATAGAAAAAAGAAAAAATTATTATTTTAAGTGATTTATAGAGATGGAGATAGAAAAGCTAATGTAAATGCTCTTAATATGGTTATTATAATTCTCTTGTATTTTAATCTTAACGGTATAATTGTGCAAGTTCTGGTGATAAGTTTGAGCCAAAGTCCAAACCACTAAATATGTATTCATAAAACAACAAACGGAAGCGGTTTGAAGGTTTGATGACTTTAACCAATTTTTATTCAAAAGTTGTAAGCTTGTGCAATTTTTAAAATAGTTTTGATCAATATCTAAATCTTGATTCTGCTTTATGTTTATTTGGTAGTGGGCTTGTATGGTTTTTTGGATCAATGCTAGATTGGGCTTCTCTGGATTTGGGCTGGAGCAAATACTCTCAGAAATAACAAAAATCATCATCAAACAGAAGAAATAAACAGTCAAGATTATGCCTTTGCAATTATTTGGTAATAAATATTTGATATGTAAATATTTGATATGTATTCAGTTTTATATGTCAAGTCCAATTAAAAAACGATACGAATATGTTACTGCATTTCTGTGCGTTTGTGTTTATTTTCAGTTTGATGTAGTTTGTTTTATCCAACAACTACAACATGGGCCACGCATATCTGTCACATGCTTACTTATAGAGTTAGCGGTTTCATCTATCATAATAAACAACAATACAAGGAATTCAAGCCATAAATACTACATCCAAGATCCAACCATTTTTTAGGTCTTCTATGGGTTCTAAATGTTGATAAAAATTCACAACATTTATGTAAAATCATATATACTAACGTACTACTAAATAAGTATGCTTGTAGCCGGACAAAAAAAATCACAATATATATACAACACAATCCAATTATAATCTACCACAAAGCGTTCTTTGTCACATCATGCGAATAGCCCCTCTAGTAATACATATCTATACTACTTTAATATAGAGATTGGAGAGAGAAAACCATGGGTTTTAAGAGATTAAGAGATGTACAATGAATAAAGT
>WOUH02064714.1:0-10415 GCA_009936405.2 Stevia rebaudiana
CCGATAGCTTAAAATCGTCAAATTTCTTCATCTTTAAGCATCAAATCTTGTTAAACTTCTGATCTTAAAGGTTAAAATAAGTTTAATCAACTTAATCTTACTTAAAACCATAATCTGATGCTAACCCTAACTGAAAATCGTTATGACAGTACCTAAAAGTAATTTCAGAGAGCCTGATATGATAAACTTATCTGTAAACTTGAAAAACAACATAAATCAGTAAACTTTATAACATTTTGACTAATTTTTTACCATTAAAAGTCAAACTCTTATCTTATCTAAACTGATTTGTTGTTTTTATGCAAATATGGCTTTGCTCACACAATCTAGGGAACACAATGTTTATGCTTTCCATAATGAGACTCACCCTCGAGCTCATGGCTTCAGGGAAATGCTACATTTTATCAATAGAACCTAGCTTGTACACGCCTTGACTGCACGACCTGTATTATACAGACACATGTTGAATGATTTTTGGATGTCTACAGTAGAAACTGTTCATGATGAACAACAAACCATAACTGCAACTGTTGGTGGATAGGAAGTAGTCATTTTTTAGCAGGTTATCAGAGAGGTACTGCAGTTTGGAAATGATCAAAATGGTGTGATGGAGTTTCCTGAAGATGAAATTTTGGGATTTTTTGAAAATTTTCTGGGCTACACTGGTGGAATGCCTAGAAGGCAAATTTTGAAAGGACAAATGGGTCCCAAATGGAAACTTTTGGCACATATTTTGCAACATTGTCAATCAAAAAGAAGATCAGGGTGGTTTGAATTACCTTTGGGATTGTCATTAATGATGATGTGTGTACTGTTATCTGCCCCATTCAACTTCTCTCGAAGTATCTTCAATTGGATGATTTCCAACATTACTGCAGGAAATACAAAATTGTTGATCTATCCAAGATTTCTACAACTGATCAATCAGCTACTCCCAAATGTTCAACCATATGGTGAAGTCATTCACAATTTGATTCATCCAGATCATGGAGTCTTTTCTCAAATGAAAAGAGGGAACTTTGATGGTGAAGATGTTGGATTCCTACAAATGTTCTTTGAATTACAAGATGCACTATTAGAAAATCAAGGTGTACAAATGGAAGATGACAATGAATCTAGTGAATTTGAAAATGAGGAAGATGAGAATGATGGGGATAACGAGGAAAATGACATAGAGAATAATGAAAATCAAGAAGGAGGAAATGACAGTGATTCTGAAAACGATGATAGTAATGAATCAAATATTCCTTCATCCGACTGTCAAGTGACACTGGTAATGATGATGATGGAGGTGATGAAAACAATCAACAAAATGAAGATGATGATGATGAATATGAAAGCAGTCATGATAATGGTGAATCTAGTATATCATCACCAGATCACATTGATTCTGATGTTGATATTTCTAGCGAGTATGATGATGGAGGAGATGATGGTGGTTAATTTCATGAACAAGCCTTTTCCCCACCAGACCATACACCATCCCCTCAGGGATCAAGTAACTTACAGGCAGGGCCTGATGGTCAAGAGATGTAAGAAAATCTTGATCTTACTCCCAATCTTTCTCCTATCCATAATGCAACAGAAAATCTGTCAATTTCTACTGCTCCTGTAGAGGTTGAGGACCAAACTTTAAATGATGATGCAACATCACAATTACAAGTTACAGAAGAAATAAATTTATCTGAAACAGGGGAAATCAATATTTCTCACACAGAAGAATTAGTCTTATCTGTACAGCAGCAACAACAACAATCAGCATCACACGAATCACATCAATACTATCAACAACAACAATTCCAACAAAGAACTCTTTCTTCAGTAACAAAAATTGTTCCTACTCTGTTAAGCTTTCTATCTGCACAACTAGAAGCCAAAAACAATCTGATAAATCAAATTTTGACTGAAGTATCTGATGCTGGAAATGCATCTGAATTGGCAATCCAAAACTTTCAAGAAATAATTTATGATCAAAACTGTGAAATCTCAAGATTAGTAAATCAATTGGAACAAAAAGATAACTACATTGCTGCTCAATCAGATTACATTGAAATGCAAAATTTGCATGTGGCTGGTCTTACTGAGCAAGTGACTGAACTTATTTCTGCATCATCTCATGTTGAGAGATGCAATGAATTTGTTGCTAAATTTACATATGACTTAAACTCTCAAGCTAAAGAGATTGAAAGATTAAAACCTCAATTAGCTGACTCTCAAAGAAGATTAAGAATGATGATTGACGACAGAGAAGCATATGCAGAACGCATTGTTGAGTTAAAAGAGCAAGTTGTAGCAGCTAAAAGAGAGATGAAAAATGCCCAATAAGCTCAAGATAAAAGGGGTGATCATATAAAACAGCTTCAAGATGACATTAAGATCTTAAAAGCCCAATTAGCAGCTGGTGGTGATAAAAATACGAACGCTCAAAAAGAAATTATTGCTGAATTGAAAGATACAATCATCTCCAAAGAAAATCAAATTGCTTCTCTACAAGAATCTCTTCAAACCATTTCTAATAAAATTGCTACATTAAATGAGCAACTGAAAAAAGAAAGACATGATAAAGAAAAAGAGCTTGAGAAAGCCACTGTTGAAGCTAAATTATAAAACAGCAAACTGAAATCCCTGGAGAAAAAGTTTGATAAATTACAATAGGAAAATGACAGCAAGTCTAAAACGTTACAAGATGCAGCCAAAGAAGTGCAAAGATTGAATGCTGTTATATCTAATTCAAAGAAATCTCAAAACTCCATTGAAGCTTTAGAAGAAAAAATCAATGAGTTAGAAAAGGAGCTTGATGAAAAAGAGGAAAAGATTACATCTCTTGAAGAAAGAATTGAAAGTTATGAAGCTGAAATTAAATATTTGTAAGCACAATTAGATAAATCTTTGAAAATCAGAACTGGTAAAATTGATGAGAATGATAGTGATGATGATGATAGCAGTTCAGATGGAGATGATGCTCCCTCCAAGGGGGAGAAAAGGAAAGCTGAATTTGATATTCCTGATAAAACTACAAAGAAATTCAAACCTTCCTCTCTAGAAAAATCAAAATCCTCTGAGAAGCCAAAATCTCCATCTCCTCAAGCAGATATATCAGCAGTTGTACCACAAGAAGTTGAAATTACAGCCGCCACCTCAGCTCAAGAACAGCATCCAAATTACAGAGCTCAAATTTTTGAGAGATACAGATTCAATGATATACTTATCAGGGCAAATGAGGACATTTTAAATGTTGAAATACCTTCGTTTGAGGACCTTATAAAAGGCGTTCCTGAAACTAATATTGACAGAAATTTTATTAAGCAACAACTGGAAGCATTAAGAAAAAGATAAGAAAAGACCAAAGGAAAAACTGTGGCGCCTTAATCCTCAAAATCAAAAGACAAATTTGACAAGAAACAAGTAAAAGCAGTTGGTGCACTGTTAGGCGATTTTACTGATGCTGAACTAGCATATAATGAACAATTTGTAAAAGAAACACAAGAGTCTAGCGGTGCTCAAGCTCAACCATCTGTTATTCAAACTGGCCCATAAACAGAAGAACCATAAATTGTGTTTGATGCTGATTTTGCAAACCAATTTTCTGCCAATGCTGTGGCTGACAAACACATGCCTTTGGTTTTACGTCTTCTAGAATATGGTGCTTTTGACTTTGAAACAGTGAAAAAAATGTCATTTGAACAACTCTCTTTTGAAGTAAATAAACTAAACACCCTTCTGGATCCTGAAAATAAAACAGAATTGGAGAAGGAGATAAGAGAGAAAATGGAGAAAGAAAAGAAAGAACAAGAAATGGCTGATGCACAAATTGTAGAATCTCGAACTCAATCAGATCCACATACCATGAATGATCAAGCTCTTAGAAACTTCTTTCATTAAAGAAACGTACCTTCAAGAAGCTATTCTAAAATGAAAAGAGAAACATTAATCAGAAGAGTTCTTGATTTCATGGATGCTGATGAAAAAGCAAGAAAAGAAACCTCTCTTGATCTTTCAAAGAAACCGGTGATTAGCAAAATTGCCTCCACCAGTCCAACCTTCAAGCATCCAAAATCTCTTATTCCACAAACCCTTTCAAAATATCAAGCACAATCATCTTTCTCAAAGCAGTTTGCTCCCAGACAGTTATCATTATCTTCTCAATGCATGTAAAACACTGGAATGACTTTCAAAGAAACCCTATCTGTCTAAGATGTGAATCTTATCTCTCAGAGAGCCAAAATCATGGGTTGGAAGTATGATTTCAGTTCGGATGCATATCTGGTAAAAAGAGACACTGGAGCAGTTCAATATTTTGCTATCTATTTTGAAAATTTTAATCTGAGTGACTGGGAATTGACTGAACTATCTGAGTTACGGTTGGTTAATATAAGCAACCATACAAAACCTGCAGCATTTCAAGAAATTCTAAGAAGAGTGATCTAAACGTTTGCATCCCAAGATGGAAGATTGGATAGAGACTCCATACTCAAAGAAATGTAAAAGTTTGAGAAGAAATGGGACGAAAAGAACGATAAACTTAAACCTCCAGAAGTGAAAAGAAAGAAGATAGTTGGAAACATGAATGACTATCCAATCACCGTATGGTTTTATGATGAGAATTCATGGGAGCTGGTGATTCAGAGAAGGCACCCAACATTCAATGCAACAGATAACAGACTGTATGCCTATACTGAAACCAGATTGCTTAAAAATTCATATCTCATCTATCTTGACAATCTCATGATTGAAAAACCAAAATCCAGATTTGGTAAGATTAATCTGACTCAATTCTTGGGATTAATCAGAAGGTTGAAAAAGGATTTGGAAGATCTGTTTGTAGAAGATGGTTTGAAAAAGAATGAGAAGAAAGTGGAATCATTGAGAAAGATTCAAAGATTATCTATCAACAATGACGGAAACTTGGTGGTTGAATGAGTGATAGGAGTTATTTGTTCACTGACAAAGAGGACTTCTCAAAATTAGACTTCAAATCTTTATCTCAATTGAACAAAATGCTTCTATTTTATATGAGAGAAGATTTAAGAGCTCCTATGGATCAATTTGCTGGTATTATTCGTCCTCTGGTATTATCTTACAGCACTAATCAAGTTAAAGAGGAGGATGCATGAAAAAGGTTGGATGCTGATGATTTTGGATGAAAGTGCTGATAAGGTGATTGTATAGACACTGATTCAAAGGCTACAAGAGGTAACTAGGGATCATGGTGGTAAATTCTAGGAAGCATCATCTCAGGGGAGATTGTTAAGTTTCCTCTATGAGATGGTGTCTTGCCCACAATTAACAGTTTCTTCTGCAAGCTTCATATTCATTAAGTCCATTTAATGATGGCAAAGTTCTAACCTTTATCTTTTATCTTTGTTATTTACTTCAAACAGATTTATGATTGCTGACATTTTCATAAAAGATCAAATCCATAATATATGTTGATGTATTGACAGGCTCAATACAGATAACACATAATGGTCCAAATTCCTAAACCTTAATCAAGTTTAATTATAAGACAATAAATTGATATATACATATGTCTTATGTTTAAGTGTTTAGTTATGTAGGATTTGCTAAGTATATGGTGCTGCTGATGACCAAAATAGTGATGCTGATGTTACATGTGCTGATTGCTGATATACAATTGTGCTGCTAATGAGGATGCATGGTCTCTTAAAGAACAAAGTATATTTGGATGCTGACAAGTATAACTTTCCAATGCTGATGTTGATATGGTCACTGCTGACGCCCAAAGCTAATCTGAATATATCCTAAGTGTCACAATGCAGTCTGTGCTGCTGACAGCCAAAAGAGGTGACTGCTGATGCCTAAAATCTTCTAAGTGACAAAAAAGCAGTTGGTACTGCTGACAGCTAAATTGGTGACTGCTGACGACCAATTTGTTGCCGATGATGAAGACTTAAGACTTAGATGGATTTTCTTTTGTTTTTCACTTGTATTGACATCAGTTATGACGTGTAAAACTGATGTGACGTTAGTATTGTTATTCTGGTTAGTGCTAAACCGTTAGGGCAGTTAGTTAAGTCTGAAATATGTCTATAAACAGACCTGTTGTAGAATCAGTCTGTACGCTTTTACACGCCTCTGATACGCTTTTACACGATTTCACGCACTTTCACACAGCACTGTAATTTCAGATCTGACAATCAATATAACTGCCTTTATTATTCAAATCATCTGTTCTTCATTATGTTCTTACTAATTATGACTTGAGTATTAAATCTGTTGGTTTTAGTTATTTATATTTTATCCAAAAATTGAATTGATTGCTTGTTTCCGCCCTGTAATCAATTGAAATCATGACTTATTGTTGAATTGATCAGATCCAGATCTCGATCCTGACAACCCATTAACGCCCCAACTGCTTTAACTTGTTTTTTGTCAAACTTTGATTTAGGATTTAAAGTTTCAGGAACTTTGACTTTGCCCTTTGCCTTTTCTTGCCTTTTTCTTAATAAATCCAACTGCCTTCTAATAAATTTTCTGTCAATTTCTAAGCCTGGAATATTTTATGTGAATTCTTCAAAGGATGGAATTTCACAATTTACTAAATCATTATTGACCTTATTTAGTAAATCAATAAAATTATACTTTTCAAGTATTTGAGCTCTGAAATTTGGATTTAATTTACCAGTTGAAGCTGAAGTTACTTCAACAACTTCTTGACGCTTTTCTGCTGATGAATGTGTTGGTTGAGTTTGTTGTGGAGATTTTTTCTTTTCAGGAGAAGCTGTTTTTGGTTTTTCAGGAGAAGCTTGTTTAGATACTTCTGATGGTCTATCTGAGAGATCATCATAAGCTTTCCTTTTCTCCCCCTTGGAGGGACATCATCTCCGTTTTCATTGTCATCATCATCATTGTCATCACCATCATGACCAAATTTCTTATTGAGATCCACAGCATCATCCAACTGCTGTCTCAAATCCTTGATTTCTTCTTCATAATCTTCAACCATACCTCCTAATGTGACCAACATTTTTTCTCTTTCATCAGCCTCTTCTTCCAACTCGTTTATTTTCTCATTCAAGTTTTCAACAATGGATTCATCAGACTGTTTAGAACTTGCAACAATGGAGCTTAGCCTGCTTACTTCTTTGACAGAATCTTGTAGAGACTTTGTTTTGCTTTCAAGCTCTTATTGCATTTTGTTGGATTTTGTTTGAAGAGTTTTGAGTTGTCTTTCTTTGGTTTGCACATCAAGATTGGCTTTTTCAATTTTTCCATTTAGCTCTTTTAATTTCTCTTTTAAACAGTAATTTCATTTGATGCTGAGAGTAGAGATTCTTGCAGAGAAGTGATTTGAGCTTCTTTAGTTGTGATGGTTTCTTTCAATTCAACAATAATTTCAGTTTGGGCATTTTTGTGTTGATCATCACTAGCTACTAATTGTGCTTTCAACAATTTTATATCAGCATGTAGTTGCTTGATGTGTTTAGCCTTTTTATCTTCATCATCATGTGTATTTTTCATTTCTACTTTAGCAGATGCTATTTCACTTTTCAATTCAACAAATCTGGATAACCAGGTTTCTTTTTCTTCTATTATTAAAAGAAGTCGTTGCTGATTATCTGACAGTTGAGCTCTAAGCTTCTCAATTTCATCAGCTTGGACATTCAAATCATCTGTGAATTTGGCCACATATTCATCACATCTCTGAACATGAGATGCAGCAGCAGATAACTCAGCCATATGAGCATTTTGATTTTCAATATATTCAGATTGAATTTTGATGTGTTCATCTTTTTGTGCAAGCTCATTCATCAATCTGGTTATTTCAACACTCTGTTCATTAATGGTTGATTGAAAATTTTGAGTGTCTATTTGATAGGATTCATCAGCTTCAGATGCTTCAGCAGTTAGTTGATTTGTCAATTCATCTTTTTCAACTAATTGTGCTGATAGGAAACTCAACAGGATTGGAGCTGATTTTGCTGTTGCAGAAAGATTTGGAAACTGTAACTGCTGCTGTTGTAACTGCAATGATGGTTCTTTAGATTGAGATTGTTGTTGCTGCTCTGATTGTGTGATAGATAAATTTAATTCTTCTATTGCAGAAAAATTTAACTCTTCTGTTGCAGAAGGATTGATTTCTTCTGTTTCTAAGAGATTTAACTCTTCAGTCACTTGTAATTGAGAGATTTCATAGTCATTTAATTCTTGGTTATCAATATCTACAAGAGCAGTAGATACTGAAAGAATTTCTGTTGCAGCATTGGATGGAGAATTGTTGGAAGGAAGATCAAGATTTTCATCAATGGTTTGATCATCAGTCCTTGCCTGTTCATTACCGGGTCCCTGTGGGGATTGAATGTCATGTGGTGGAGAATAAGCTTGTTCATTAAATTGGTGACCCTCATCCCCTTCATCATCATCATCATTACCACAATTGCTGCTACTACCAGATTCATCATTATCACTATCATCAGTTTCACTATCATTATCATTCATATCAATATCATCACTTTCACCATCATTATCATTTTCATCATTCTCATCATTTTCACCATTTTCATTATCTGCACCATCACTACCATCTTCATCATTAGATTCCTTTGGATCAGCAATATCACTCAAATTTACACCTTAGTTCTTATAAAAGTGCATCTTGCAAATGAATAAACATTTGTGGGAAATCAACATCCACACCATCAAAGGAACCCCTTTTCATTTGGGAAAATACACCATTGTCTTGATGGATTTGGTCATGAATAACCTCTCCATAGTGTTGAATATTCGAAAGGAATTGATTGATGATCGTTTGCAAGAATCTTGGATACATCATAAATTTTGAATTGCTTGCATCTAAGTTGGATATCATTCCATTGAACACTGTTTTTGAAAAATTGAAAGGTGCAGATAGTAACACACACATCATCATCGATGATAATCCCATAGGCAGTTCAAACCATCAGGATCTCCTCTTTGATAAACAATGTTGAAGAGTATGTGCCAGATATTTTCATTTTGGACCCATTTTTCCTTTCAAAAATTGCCTTCTTGGCATACCACCTGTATTACCAATGAAGTTCTCAAAGAACCCCAATCTCTCCACTTCATTAATCTCCATAACACCATCTTGATCATTGCCAAACTGTAACACATCTCTAATAACCTTTTCTGATATAATCATCTCTTGACTTCCAACTGTTGCAGTGATAGTCTGTTGATCATCATGAACTGTTTCTACTGCAGAGGTCCAAAAATCATTTATCATCTGTTTAAATAATACTCTTTTAGCAGTTAGAGAATGCACTAAAAGTGTTCTATTGATGAAGTGTATCATTTCTCTAAACCCATGAGCCCTTGGGTGTGTCTCATTGAGGAAAGCACAAACGTTGTGTTCCCTGGAGTACGGAAGTAGAGCCATATCTGCATAGAACAATCAAACAGTTTAGGAAAGTTAAATTTTGACTTGAAATAGTCAAATGCTGATTTATTTAACTTTAAAGTCAACTGATTTTGAGTTATTTTCATGTTCTCAGTTGATTTTATCATATCGGGTTCTCTAAAATTACTTTTAGGTACTATCGTTACGATTATCAGTTAGGGTTTGATTTAGATGATGATTTCAGATGAAATTAAGATGATTAATCTTGTTATTAGCCTTTAAGTTCAGTAGATTAGCAAGTTTTGTAACTTAAAGATGAAGAAATTGTGAAGATTTGAAGATATCGAGCGAAGATTTATGAGGATTTAGGGTTTTGATGAGAGGATTTCGCGTAAAGAAGATTTTGAAGGTGATAAATGATTAAAGTGAGGTTAAAATCCTTTTATAGATTTTCAAATTGTGTACGAGGATCAAAAATGAAACATTTAATGATAAAATCAGACTGACACGTGATTTCATTAAAGACTCACGTGCTCGCCCTAAACAGATGATTTTACTTAAAATTTACTAAGTGTTGAAATTTTGTTCATCAGCAGAGATGAATTTCAACATCAGCATTCGTGATTTAAGCTGTCAGCACCACAGACTTAAACAGGTTGTAAAAATTGTTTTAGGCATCAGCATTGGTAACTTAGTTAACTTTTCAGGCAATTTTGATTCATGATCATCAGTAGTGATCATTTGTTCAGGAATCATAATTACTTAACTAAAAATTTGAAAATCATTTCTTGAGAATCAACATTAATCAATGTTTCAGGTAACATACTACTTGATCAATATTGTGCATCAGCACTCAATCAATTTGTTCGGTAGTAATATTACTTAATCAATGCTAAGGGATCAGCAGTAAAATTTATTTGTCAGTAGATGATATTACTAAGTGATGAAAACTTACCTGATTATCAGCAAATAAACTTGACTTAACTGTCAGCAGTAATGACTTGTAACACCCGGTTTTCAGATAGGCTATGATGTATTTGATTTCCATGTACTTATACTCAATGATAGTATGAAA
>WOUH02064725.1:0-10412 GCA_009936405.2 Stevia rebaudiana
GAATATTCGTGACAATTTAGGAAGCATGGACCTAGACTAAACAAACTAGTTATTTATTTGTATTTGTCTATTTTGAATGATGTATTACAATTTGATTCAATAAAATAATATTATTGCATGTAATAAATAATGTAACACTTAATGGCACGTGTGATGAACAATCGTATCACGCTCCGACGATTCCGCCGTCGGTTGGGGTGTGACACCATTTGAGTTGAAAGTTTTCATTTTCATCCATTATGGGTATGTGATTTGCATTTTTTTATCCATTTGATTCCAAAACACTAACAACGTTATATTTTTATGTTAAATTTTATTAAAGACTTAAATTAAATGGTTATATTTTTGTCACTTTTAAACTTATGTAAATTATGAAGGGTTATTCATAAACAAATTGGTTATGGTTATTCTTTTTATACTTTTCTTTAGTGGGTAACTTATCTGGTTTCCCCGGCCCAACATATTTGATTCTGATTTGTTTGCACAAACACGACTATTCGAATCGACACGTAAAAAGGGTGGGAAAACTGCAAGAAGAAAAAAATGGGTGTTTGTTCTCACCATGAGATTTCACTAGCTAGTGGAAACTCGACTATTCAGATCTCATTGTAGTAGAAACCATGAATGATTGTTACATGTATTTTGACATGCTGGAAACTCTAGATTACATCATAAAATATAAGGAACAAGTTAAAGTGCAATTCAAAGATATTATTATTTGGTTATTCAAACACACTAAGTAACCGGATGGTAAATCATACCCTCCTAAATTACCAAATGGTATGGAAGTTAACTTGTTGGATCTTTACATGTTTGTAACATCCGGTGGTTATGCAAATCTAGACAATGAGAAGTGGGATGAGATTGCAAAATATTTGGACTTGTTTTTATATTTTTATGACAGGTACAAAACGGAGATTTAGAGGCTGAAAAACAGGGTCTAATCACTCTAGAATTTGCTCAAAATAATGTGGAAACGACGAGGTCAAATGCGGTTGTTGAAGGGGCTATTCAAGATACCATCTTGGATGATATCATGGAAGAAAATCAAGAAACAGTGGCTCTAACTGACCCTGAAATGCTAGTTGGAAGTCCTCAAAATGAAGCAGAAAATGTTGGTGAAAAGTTTGAAGATATCACTCAAGAAAATGAAGATAACTTTGAAGATATCGACTTTGAAGACTTTGATGACTTTGTTCTCATTGAGGACAAAGAGCCACCATCTCAAGAAGACTAAAGCTCAAGGAAACCAAAGTAAATATATTACGGGGTGACTATTAGACTTTATGTTTAATCTATTTATTTGGTTGCTAGTAGTTAGTAAATTAGATTTATAAAACTTATTATTATGAGCCAAAGTCCATATATGGTTGTAAATTACTTGTATTATGATTTGGGCTCATGAACTTTTAGTATGGCCCAAATCACTAACATTAGGTTAAGTTAATATTGGTCATAGGCACATCGTGAGTAAGGATCTAGTCGAAGGTTTCTATACCGATCAAAGGGATTCGGCAAACTTTCGATCAACTGAAAAAAAAAAAAAAGGGTAAATGCAGGGTACCCCTGACCCCGGTACCACTTTGGTACCCACAAGATCCTCCCTGGAAGGCATTGTGGCGGTGATTCACCTCTACTTAGCACCACTTGATCTGAGCACCGCAAGGGACTACACTCACAGCGTTAAGCCTTCCCGCATGGTACTAAGCTTCATCAGTGCCGGGTACCTCAAGGCCGCCCGGAGTGGGATTCGAACTTGAGACCTCCCATAGGAAAGCCCCAAGCCTTATCCAACCCAGCTAGACACCCGTTGGTTACTTTTTTGTCCTGTATGTTATAGTATTTTACTATCATGTTAAAAAAGATTGCTTTCGGGGCTGTCTTCGAGATTTCGGGTGCGTAGTGTGATTACTAAAAGTGGGACCTTATATATAGATATAATTTTTTTTATATATTCACGGTAATTTGGTTAACATTGTAGAGGATTTATAAGTTCTTGGGTCTATGTGTAATCTGTAATTGGGTTAAATTTGAATGATTTATGAGCTTAAATGAGTTATATGTATATAAAAAATTTGATTGTAAATTATATATATTTTGTTATATTTTATATATATATATATATAATTCAAATTATCGAGTCCCCAAAAAACACAGGGATTAGCGCACCCCCTCAAAGGCCCCTTGGTTGCTTCATTAGGGGTCCTTATTGAAGCAACCTCTTTATTTGTTGGATATAGGTAAGGTCTATCCTCTTCTCACGATTTTATTGTATGAGCATGATTGTTTGTTAGTATGTTCTTAATCGGTTTCTTTACATTGTAAGTAGTTTTGCCTTCTATCCTAGTTTATTATTATATTACTTTTAACAGATTTTGAATACAAGTTCCATCAACAAACTGATAACGGTTTCATTGTTATATTGGAGGTGGTGAGCCGCAATATCATGGAGGACAACATCCTTGGGTTATGCCTTTTTCACCCCAGGTTGGCTTGCCTATGTATCCGGTGCCCTACTACCAACATTACCCTGGATTTTATCCTCCGCCACCCTACCCATCATCCGTTGAAGATCATCCTTCTCATTTTCAAAAGAGGCAATCTATGGATAACTGTAACAGATACAATAACAACAATATTGAATCTGATGAAGAAGAGAGATCAGAAGAATGCAAGAGTGCTGGTAAAAAGAAACCAACCAGCAGGGTGGTTAATAACTACGCTGATGATCATACACAAGAAAGGAAAAGATACTCAAGATCCCCAAAGAGAAAAGGTGGTTTTGAATCTGAAACTCTTAGTGAAAAAGAAACACACTGGGACGCGTTCCAAACTTATTTGCTCAAGAGTGCTGCAGAAAGTGATCTGTTAGCAATGGAAAATGATCGATGCCGAAAATCCATGGGTGATCATGATCCATTTTTAGCTCATGCAAAACACAAAGATGTTACGGATACACGTGGAATGAAAATGTTTGAAAACAACTCTAATAAGACCCTGCCCGTTGTTAAATACGAGCCGGATGCCTTAAGCTTGATGCCTGAACGTGATATTGGAAACCGTGGGTATGATCCCGCTCTAAACTTTAAAATGCAGTTAGCTGTTTCACAAGATAAGAATGGATCTACGGCACAAAAACACCAACTTCCAAAACCGAAAGAAGGTGTCGTAAGGAAGGGAAGACCATCCAAGTTGAATATTAATATTAATTATAATTATAATAAAAATACTCTGGAGGATGCACGTGCACGTGCTGACAAACTAAGATCGTATAAAGCTGACCTCCAAAAAATGAAAAAAGAACATGTAATTTCCTTTCTTTATATCAGTTTTAGCAATGATAGTGTAAGTAGTAAAAAACTAAACTTTTTTTTGTGGCAGCAAGAAGCAGAAAAAAAAAGACTTGAAGCTTTAAAGATGGAGAGACAAAAGAGAATTTCAGCTAGAACCACCAGAAAACAGTTACCTGCGTCATCCAAATTCACAGATTCAGAGCCCGGTTTATCATCTCCTCTTCAAAGGTCCAAGATAAGACCTAATTCTGTCAACAATTTAAAGAAAGACTCGACAAGCACCAAGTTGACTGACCGGATGACTAGATCCTTGTCGGTTACAAAAACTGAAACTAATATTAGTGGTTCATACAAGGCTGTAACGCGCATTAGAAGACTATCTGAGCTCAAAAAGATCAACAACACTACTAATACTAAGCCAAGGAGTGCAGAACATGTTTCAAAACCAAAAATTTCAAAATCATCCGATGGGCCAATTGAGACCAAAAAGATCACATCATTATCATCATTAAATCCAATAAGCCAAAAGATGGAGGCAACTGCTTCTCAATTGAATTTAAACAACAGAGCTGGTGATGCTGATGCCAACCCTATTATTGACAAGACTGTTGTTATGCTTCAACATAATAAGCAGCCATCATCAAGAACTACCAAAGAATTCAACAGTAATCCTATAACAGGGATGAACATTCATGAGGTGCCTTTCCCTGATAAGGGAACCATTTCAGTCCACCCACAGAAGCATCCTCCTGCATCTTCTGAGGTTAGTTTTTTTTTAATGCATCACCCGTTACATGATATGTCATTATGTCTATCCACATCTTAATCTTTCCCTTCTCTGACAGGATGTTGCAAATAAGTGTGACATATTCTTTTTTGGTTAGTTTTGAGTCAAAGTTACACATCATTCTCCATTAGTAACCATTATAGAAAAATTATTAGCATCGTTGTGGCCTATGGCATTGTATTTTGTTATTACTTAGGGAGTCAGGGGTGGTTTACAAACACAGTCTGGGATTGAGGGAGTGGCAGTTTGATAGATAGCTGAAATGATATAATTTATCTTTGAACCTTAAGTGCCATGATATTATACAACAATGACCCTACTTTGTAAAATCTCACTCATTATAAAGCTTTTGGTAGGGTCTAGGAATAGTGGGATGTAGACAAACCTTACATATATGGGGATAAGTAAGCGGCTTCTAGATAGACCCTTGACTCCAAAGCAAACAACAACCATGTTAAACAAGTCAGGCACGACGCAGTTAACACATGTAATAAGTACATGAACATTCTGCTTATCACTAGGCGTTAAAAGTCAGTCACAATTAGACAAAAGTTGTCAAAGTATGTCAAAATTGGCCAAAACTCATGGAAGATGCTTGCAAACTCAAAACTCATGCTCTCCCTCTATCTTTTCTCTCTCTTTTATGGTTTTCACATGTTGTTTTAACTTTCACCATCTCAAACCTTCCTTGAATGAGAGGCACTCTAACTTTTGTATTTCCTGTATAAACTATAAAGAAGATTGATCCTAGACAGATAAATTGCTCCTTTGGCGACATGTACAAGAACCATGTGAAGCAATGCCTCACACAAAGGTGCTCACCCTAAAGATAAGTGCTTGCCTTAGTTCGCTTTTTGAGGTTGCCCTACCTCGCATCATGTGTGGCGTTGTTCTCATCTATCTCATGCTTGGGACGTGCTTTTTAAAACCAAGCAATAGTATGAGTTGAATCACCCCAACTTCGAGCACATTCTTTACCTAATGCTTTCTTTCAGCATTTTCCAAATTCATTTTGATCATAAACCCTTCCTTATGTTGTATAGATCAAACCAAAGATTTAGAAAAGAGTAGCCCCTTACGTGATACTTGCTCCTTGTTATCTCTAAATGACGTGGTTAATTCCTTTCACATCAATGATTATGGTAAAGGCACCAACCTCACTCACATATGCGATGCGTCAATGTTCATAAAAGACTTATAAATAAATTATATACAACCTTTTTCTATATTGTTATAACACACAAAAAGATAATAAAGGAAATGTTAAAAGTGAATGCTTTTCCCCCCAGGTGTGTGTGGAGAAAGATGGTAAAAAGTACGAAGCTCCTTACGCGCGTGTATCATCATTTGAGGATCAATCTACCAGGAATTCACATTATGCCAAAGCACCCCGTCATCATCAGCCAAAGTTTGGCGGAAATGGAACTGAAAAAGCATATGTTTTTGCCAACCTCCCTGAATCGAAAGAAGGAAAAGGAGGGTTTAGACGACTTCTAAAACTTGGAAAGAAAAGCCATACCCTGGCCCCTTCAGTTCCCCATCCTCATCCTAGAGGTAAATGAATCATTCCTTATTCTTCTTTTATTTATTTCTTACTACACTTTTATCTTCTTGCAGTTGATACTCTCAAGTCCTTAATCTCTAAAGATGAGACTTCTACTCCGAAGTGTGAGTCACTCTACTTTTAAATTTTGCCCAAAAATTGAAAAGTTGTGAAATAATAAATAAAAAACATTTTTTTGTTGTTTGACAGCTTCAAGAGGATTGTTTTCCTTCCAGTTGGGTGGTGAAACGAAGTCAAAGAAGACTAATAAGTGATCTTTTTCTTTCTTTCTGCCCTGTATTTTTACGCTAACTACTCACTTTCATTTCTAACTGATTTCGGTTCTCTTTTTTTATAATGTCTTTTGTCAATGGTTTGGCTGTGAGAGAATGAGAATGAGAATGATAGGGTTTCTTTCGTGCTTAAGATTTTTAGAAAAACTAAGAAATCATATTTCAAAATCTGTTTTACATAATCAAATAACATTCTCATCTTGAACTTCTAAAATTCGTTTCTAAGCTATGCAACACATGACTTCAAACTGGATTTTAAAATCTTGATTTTCTAATATTCATTTGTTATATGAGAATCTCTTACAAAATTTATGTTTCATACTATTCACTGAATTAAAACTTTTAGAGTGAAATTGTATCACTGTAAAGGTGTGAAACTGTATCACTTAAGTCTCCCCGAACGTATAAAACTGTATAATTACCCTATCCTAAGGTGTGAAATATTATCACTTTAACCTAACCAAGAGTGTAAAACTGTATCACTTTGACAAAGTAAACTTTATCCTTAACCAATTTCATTGATTTTATTGATATAAATTATAGAATTTTGAAAATATTAAGCTCGCACACAAATCTTTGCTCAAGTATATTCCAATGTACCAAAGGTGATTATATATAGGGTTAGCCAACAGCATACCCAATTACCCATCACACCTTTGACACAACACAAATGTGTTTTTTTTACCAACATTTAGAGTAAAACCAGTTAAAGTTAGGTACCAAAATATCCTTCAACAAGTGCAAATCTACATTCTAATAAAGCTTCCCAAAAAAGCCACTGTGGCATCTTTTGATGAATTCAATAAAAAAATGTTAGAATAAATTAACTAATCATAATTTTCATTTTTGTTTTTATTTATTGGGTTTGTAAGATATCATTTTCTTAGGAATCTAAAATCTTTTGTAGCATTTTTTTTTTCTGGAACTACATTTGAATTACTAATTTGTCTTTTTCCGGTAGATGATTAATCTAAACACAAAGCATTAGAGGTGCAAAAAAAAACCATACATGGAGAAAAAACCCGAAACCGGTTATTTTTGTACCCGTGTGTTTTATGCCCGGAATCGAACCCTGCCCTACCCGTAGGGTATGGACAGGGTATACATTTTAAGCTCAATATCCGTACCCAAAACCGTAACCGATTTATACCCAAAAAAACTCGAAAGCCGGTTATTGGTTGTACCCGTACCCGGTTTATAACCATACCCGGAACAACTCGGTTTTGTAATACATGTGCCCAATTTTATACCTTGTTTATGCACATTTAACTCAAGATACGACATTAAGCCCACATTCATACTTGGCCCTAACGTTATGCTTTTAGTTCATGGCTTTTATATGTTGTTTGTTGGACTTAGATGTAATTATGACCCAGTGTGCGAAGCAAAATTTCAAATTGTAAACTTCTTTATTACTTCGTAGTATCAATAAATCATATACAAGACATTTTAAAAGAAAGCGTTATATATATTTATGTATCTGACGTTATATAACTGTTTTATCACCATAAGTTAGTATAAATAGTGGTGGATATTTTAGTTTAATTAAAACACTAAAATTTGTTAAAAGAACTCAAAGTCGCACCATAAACCATTTAAAATGGACATTCAAAAACGTAACACAAACAACAAAGACGATGACGACAGCAACGAAGAAGTTTTAGTTATTTACAATGCATGTCTAGTATCCATATTTTTGTAGGCTTTTCAATTTTAAAAATAAATATAAATAAAATATTAAAGTATGTTTTTAGCTTTTATATTACAAATTTATCTTAGTAAAAACACTAATTGTATTAAAAACCCAAAGAAAAAGTATTAATAACTCGAAAACATGCATTAAAGAACTCAAAATCAAGGTATAAGAAAACCCGAAAACATGGTATTAAAATACCCGGTATTTGAATACCCGGTTCCATACTCTACCCGTAACCCGTACTGGGTATGGGTTGCTTGGCCAATACCCTATCCGGAACCAGAACCGGTTATTGGTATACCCGATTTTTCCGTCTTCAAAAATACCCAGAACCGGTTATTGAAAATACCCGGTTTGTGCACCTCTATATAGCATGCATTATTATTTTTTATCTAATCGAGAGAAATAATTATTTTTATATTAATATACATCAATTTGTTTTAATGATTCATTCAAGTTGCAATAGAAATGAATATTTTTATGACCTATCTTATCAATTCATTTATCGAATAAAATTCTTGATTCTTACACATAAACATAGAAGCTACACGTCTATTATTTTTCTACAGATATCCTTCACAAATCAACACATTCCTACATAGATAACATATCAATTCTGTACAAAAAAATGGTCGTTCAACAATTCTACACATGAAAAATGCATGTTTTTTTTATCAATACCTTATGTTGTTATAAAAGAAATTATTATTGTTTATTGGAGATATATTGATAAACTAAAAACAAAATAACAAAGATGTTTGTTTAGTACCAGGTAATGGAATGAACAAGGAAATGGAGTGGACGAGGTAATGAAATATACGAGGGAATGAAATAGATTATTACCATTCCATTGTCATATTTGATTATCAGTGGTAAAAAAATGAAACATTACTTCAAGCTGTTTGGTAGAGAGAAAAAGATCAAGGAATGAATATTAGTCATGGTTCTGGTCATTGCTCGGATCCTGGATCGGGTCATGGTTCAGGCCGTGGTTCAGCTCATGGGTCGGTTCAGGTTGTAGGTCGGGTCATGGTTTACGTCATGGGTCATGTGTTGACTCATGGTTCATGTTGTGGGTTGGGTCATGGTCTAGGTCGTGGGTCGGCTCATGGTTCGAGCCATGGTCGAGTTATGTGTTCAGCTCATGTGTCGTTTCATGGGTCGGGTCATGGGTTGGGACGATTGTAATATTAAATTGTATTTAAGTTCGATCTTGTTGTGCTAGTTATTCAAGAAACAAATGCCATTTTAAACACACAAATAAAAAATACAAAATTGAAGAACATTGATCTAAAAACAAAAAATTTGATGAACCTTGATCTTGAATATTCAAAATCGAAGAACATTACGAGGTTATGAGTCGCTGATTCAAATGGTGGTTGGGATCACGAGGACGGTGCTCGAAGCAGGCGAGAAATGAACCGAGTGATGTTGGCGTCGATCTTATACTTGAAGATTTTAACACCACCATCCTCCCCCACTGCTAACATCACGGTCCTACTCCGCCATCGTCGTTGAAGATGAAACAACAACCCATATTGGACTCGGTGGATAATTTTGAAAAAACCCTTATCTGTGTCAACCACGAACAATACTTTTTTGCTGGAGTTGTGATTCATCATCTTCGTCCCACTCTTTTGCCCATCTTTTGTTCATGTAAAGCAAGAAATGACTGATCTGTGATGACTGATTACACCACGAAGATGAAGATCTAAGGAACCTTCAGTGGTGTTATAGAGTGAGAAAGTGTAGTTGAGTGCTAAAACATATAAATTTTAGTGAGAGAGCTAGCATGAAATAGAATTTCGTGATCTGCTTTTTCCAAAAATACCATTCATTCACTTTTAAACCAACAAAGTAGATTTTTTTTAACGGCGTTTGAAACCATCACCAATACCCGAGTGAGCCTTCTTAAGACGAGATCTCAACCGTTTATACTGATTTGACAACCCCCTGACCCAAACTTGAAACTATGTCTCATGTGGGATTTGAACCCAAGACCTCCTCATTTTTATGAAGTCTTGGATACCTCACTTTAACCACTTGAGTTAGAGATCATTGGTTCAAAAAAGTAGATATCTTGTCTCAAAATTCCATTAGAACCGTTTGAATATTTACATCTATGGCTAATTTTGAGTTAAAGAGTTAATGCATTTCAGTAGCGGATCTAGAATGGATATCCAATTTTTTTTTTCCCATACATTCAAATTAATAAAAAGCCGCTAATAAATAAGGTTGAAAAAAAATACCTACTAGATCTCTTTTCTTCGTCAATTCATCGCTTGAAATTGAGTCGTTACATCTTATTCCGTTACTTTATCAAATGTATCTCTTTCGACCGCACGAATAAGAGCACCGTTCAAAAAATCTTCTCATTCAATTGCGTAATTTTGTCTTAATAAGCTTCAATTTACAAAAACATCTTTCAGCGGTTACGGTTGCAACCGGTAAAACCAACCTTGTTTTAAAAAGTGTGAAGCGAAGCGAGGCGACATGGTAAAAAATCGAGGTGTAAGACGCGTGGCGTAAACCGAGACGTAGTAAAAACACTTAAAAAGTATATATATACCATATATAATACAAGGAACACGTTAAGATATATACCACATAAATAAATAATTTTTTTTCAACTGTTTTTAAATAAATAAATAAAAACTTTAGGTACCGACAAAATAGTTTTACGTACAATCAAAATAAGCATATCTCATAATGTGTTTCAATTTCTTGTGATGTGTTTTTACCATAGGTCCTAGTCTCATGTGCCCGAGTTGGGGGGGGGGGGGGGGGGGGCAAAAACGGC
>WOUH02064736.1:0-10412 GCA_009936405.2 Stevia rebaudiana
CCGGCGGAGCGTCCTCTTCCTCGACATCTCCCTCTCTTTCTCTGCCTATTCTTTTCCTCTCTCAAAACACGCGTCTCCATACGACTTACACATGGAACATAACAAATATCCAATACATGCAACACAGACTTGACTTCCTGCTTCAGACTATGTTCATTATTTTTACTGTTCATAACAGTTTGAAAATTAATATATATATAACTAGATATTCCCCACGCGCGTTGCGGCGCGACTTCGTTGTTGCATTAAGGTTAGTCCAGAGGCTTTCGACTCTTTGACTTGCCAACATGTTCGCCTAAAATGTTATGTGCGTTAGTATCAAGTGCAAATATAACAGTTAATTTGCATGTATAATTCGTACTACGTTGGAGTTTTAGTTTCTACTTGGTTAGTTAACAAACACATATGCTTCTTCTGTCCTTCGTTTTAGCCTTCTACTTCTGGCTGGCAATAACCCCTTTGACCAGAAAAATGAAACTATAACCTTATTAAATGCTTAATCAAGAACATGTTAAAATAAGGCGTATTGTGAGAGATTATAGCCGTGGTTGCTTTCCCATATGTAGAAAGCTTAAGATTTGCGAATGCATGGAGAGGAAGAATAAAGTTTGAGAATTAAGACTCAATTTTACCTTATATGCTCTTTCTGAGTAATCGTTATCTTATCATTAGGGCCAAAAACAGAGGACGTTTCATACATCCTGATAATACAAAGAGAGAATCCACGACGAATTGAAACAGTCTCAAACTACCGGTACTTTTCAGGCTTGGATCTTCTTAGTCCTTATATTGACAACAGTAAACGTTAGGTAGCCAAGTATTGCTTACAGCTACAGAAAATAAAATTTAAAGCGAATGTAAGGCATCAATCCATAAATGAAAAAAAAAATAAAAAATTAGGAAAAGAAAGATAAAACAAAGACATGTTAATACGACTTTTTCAATGTATCACTTCAGGCAGTCTCATCTGTGTAAGAATTAGGTGACTCTCAGTTATCTTTCTTCTTTTCACCTGAAAATGTTGGATTGGGGAAGACTTTCCTTCTTTGTTGACTTCAACTGATATCGGCCGATAGCCCAATCTCTTAGTCTCGGAACTAATTGTCGTACCGAACAAATACTGAACAAATAATTGTTATGGCGCAATATATACCGAGTGTCCGTTTGGTTTAAAAACATGGAACCCTACGCTACTCGTCAATGCAAAACTCTAATATGGATAAGAATATTTCATGCAGAGACACACAATAAATTTTTGGAACCTTATTCCTATATCTTCCAATTAGTTAGTTTAACGTTTAGGCGTTCAGCTCATGGTAATCATAGCCAACTGGCTTCCTTTTTTCCGACTTTTAATATCTAAACAATGTTTCATATCTGATCTTTGTATTTAATGTTTTATTCCATTGAAGTTGCAATGAACGACCGTGTTCAGAACTTCATATCACCTTAATTATACACCGATCAGATTAGGTGGTAAAAGTTTATAGCTTTTAACACATAAATCTACAAATTTGACAAATATTCATTAGCCTAGAATGTTGATATACATAGAAATTATGTTTCATTAATTACGTACAGGTCGCTTCTCCAGCAAAAGAAGAGAACACACAATCTGTAAAATAGCATTCAAATCTCCAAACATTCCTAAACATCTCTAGACAAATATCATATATCTGAAATAAGAAATGTTCTTGGAGCTTTACAACAACGATATTGATCAAAGTAAGCCACCTATTTCAATGTCATGATCTAAGACACAATTTGTCAAAGACATAGAGATACCAAGCAATATCAAACCACATAAGAAATGAAAGTAAAGGAAAAGTATATACGACATTTGTAATTTCATAGATACATTTACAACCACAATCACCAATAATGTCAAAGGCAATGCTTTGATGCCACATACAACAATCGACTCAAATATCACAGACACATTCTAACAAACATCTGATGGGTATTACATATAAAGATAGACAACAGTTAAAAACACATTCTAATACGATAATGGAATGAAGAAATTAGGTCAAATCAAATGAAAAATGGAGGAACCATACCTCCTGTGTTCTGATGCATGTGTGGTTTTGTAAGTAGAAGTGGTTGTTCCAAAGAACCTAGATGGAAAGTCGGATTAACCCCTACCCATTTCTAAATTCATATTGCGACAAAGCAACCGGAATGGAAATGATTTAGTGGTTGCGATGACAATATCATAAAATCGAATCACAGATAGAGAGTAAGAACTCACTTGAACAGGAAAGTAGATGAAGAAAAGCTTTGCCAGATTCACAGTAGTCATCAAATCCCTATTTTCCCCTCTCAGTGTATTAGGTGTACCTAAAACCCGCAATTGGGGAGCAACGCTCCGGATGGCGGTTCTTCCAAATCCGACCATCATTAAATCCTTCAAAGGACCATGGATCCACCTTCTTCTGGACTCAAGATCACCATCATCACCACCGACAAAGGGTGTTATATGGCAGTCAGACTCATCCAAACTTTGCATTGGTCTCAAAATCGGAAGATAAGATCTTGTGATGCAATAGAGAGATGCAGTGAGAGAGAGCAAAGATAAGTATCAAAAGGTAGAGAGAGAAAGAAATGGCAACAGGGGATCAGATGTTGCATAGATACACTTGTACATGTTGCTGTGAAAGTTGTAAACAAAAGCACTCTTCATAACGTTGCAAAATTAATTAGAGAATTTGTGAAATTTGGTTAAATTATATAGATGTCGATAGAGAATAGAATGTGAATGCTCTTATGGAAGAAGGAGTAAAAGCGGGTTTGTTATGAACAGGCTTGACCCCAAGTGCCCAACCAGCCGGCCAGTTAACGCAGCCTAACAAATTAAAAGGAATTAGAATAATCACAGCTTATAACAAAGAAGCAAGGGAAGAAAATAGGTTAACGAATATGATAATAGATGTGTGTGTGATCTTCTTCTCCCATCTCAGATTCTCAGATAGTAGTCTAATTTCCCATCTCCTTCTTTGATTTTGCTTTGTTCTGATTATTGTGTTGATTCTAGTTTCTCATATTGTAATCCTTCCCTTAGTTTCACATATCAAGTTGTTAATTTCTCATTTTAATCAATACTCAGTTGTGTTGAAATCCATACACAACAGGGTTCAAGGGCGGGTAAGCCTTACCTGTGCAGCCACACCGTTGCTGTCACGCAGGTACAAGACAGATTAAAGACAGGTACTTGATTCACGGTTACCACAACCAGAGACACAAAGAAAGAGTGAGACATTGTGATGGAGCCATACAACGGCTATCAGGTAGTGAGGGTAGACGATGGTATTGATGCCATCAATTTTTTTGATTGAAGGTAGATGATACTACTTGTAAGGTGAAAAAATCTTATTGGTTTAAGTGAGATTAGATAAAGGTAATTCCACTCCCTACCCTTATACCCTACTTTTTTTTAACAATATTTGATTAAGTATTACATTTTTTTCATATAGTTGTTCTACTTAAACGTTAACAAAGAGTTTAAAGTAGAACAAAGAGTGGAGGGTCATGGGTTCAAATGTTGACAAAGAGATTTTATGTGTAAATTAAAATGTTTTATTGTGTACATTAAAATTATGAGTATAATAGATTTGCAGTTAAAAAGAAGCTAGAGTTTGAGATGTTGAGATAGAGAGTTATTTATAGGATTTGTTGAAAAAGTTAATTAGCTAATTGTAAAATCATTGAAACAACCAAATTGGTTGAATATATTAGACACGAAGCAACTATTTGTTAATGTTTGATGTTCGGGAACTAATGGATCATTAGATGATTCTGTTGGCAAAAAAGGCATCTTCCATATGCGGAGTTGCATATCTCAACGAGTAAAGGAAACTACAACACGCCAAATAAGATCATAGTAATACTCCATAACAAATGAGCTTCAATCCATGTAACCTTATCTTCAATCACAAGTGCAAGAGTCGAACCGAATGCAATCATAATTGCTTCCAATGACAAGCACAAGGCGTTACCTTTCAAGCATTGATCATTTTGGTTTGAAACTGTGAATGGTATCCGACGGAAGCTACGTTTTGCACTAAAACAACATGTTTTGGGAACGTCAGATAACAAAAGCCTAGAATGGAATTGATAAAACGTGTAAACCTAATAGATGATTTTGGCAATTTACTCAATAAACAATACAATGTATTTTAGTGTGCAAACATGTAATTAATTAGTAAATGCACCTTGTCACCTGTAAGGTGGTTGAACATCCGAATATAAGGCCAATTCAAAGAAGTTGGATAAATCCCATTATTTGTTGTTGGATTGAAGACAAACATAGAAAAAACAAACGAACTAGTGAATCCTTCGATGATTTTGCTGGTGAAAAATGCTTTTTCCATATGTAGAGTTAACTAATTCCACAAGTAAAGGAAACTGCAATAACCCAAATAAACACACCGGAATACTCGTTGCTATAACAAGTGGAGCTGCAATCCATGTAACTTTTCCTTCAAGAACAAGTGCAAGAACCGAACTGAACGCAATCAGAGTTGCTGCTAACGACATGAATAACATAACAAGTCCAATCGTCAATCTTTTTGGTAACGAGTAAAGGAAGTCACTTTCTCCGAATCTGGAAGTAAGAATCCCTAAAAACATTAACACTGAAGTTGATGAAGAAAACAATGCAACCGCGTCTGAGACGATAAACAACATAAATGTATTCCTGTTTTGGAACAACGGTTTGCCATCGTCTTGATTTCCACCTGGGACTGTGAAAACAGCTGCAAATGCCATTGTTACTATCAATGCTGCTACCACGGTACATGAAGACGCTGTGTCTTTCATCCATTCTTGCCCTTTTTCAAGTAGCTTTTCATGCTCGTCAGTGAAAACCATTCTTGGTGTTTTCCCATCGTCGTTTAACGCTTCTTTATACGAAGGCTCTATAAAATTTTCAACTTCCTGCAAAAAATGCATAGTATTAATTACTATAAATAATATTAAGAAGTATTATTTTATTTAATAAGGATAGATATGAGGACTAGTTGTTGATAGAATTTGGAAAAATAAGCAAATTATATTAACAAATTTGAGTTTAGTTAATATGTGGAGATGGGGATCCCGTAACGCGTTGGGAATACTCTTAGTCTCTCGAGTCAAGTCTGGAGCCACTAGCCAATTGGTGTGAGCAATGTACATGTAAGGCTGCCCTTATATGAAAAATTGAAAACAATGGTAATCACGACTTATGACTTAGTGTTGTAAAAATCGGCTTAGGCGGTGGCTAGGCGCCTCGATTTTGGTCTAGACGCTAGGCGAGTTCATGCAGGGTCTAGGCGTCAAAAAGTCGGTCAAAATCCCAAAAAATCAGTCAAAATTGGTTAAAAACATTCAAAAGGGTCAAATTTTGGTTAAATCAATCAAAGGCTAAAATGCATTAAAATTTGTCATAATCTTTGACGTATTTGTAATATAGTTATTTTTAAAAAATTTGTATATGTATATTAATATATATATAAGGGAGGGTTCAAATGAAAACCACTATCCCATCCTATATATATATATATAATATTTAAAAAAATTAGATATATAATTCTAATCCGCCTAGTTTCGATTAATCCTTAGGCGGTACCACACCGATTCACTAGCGTCTAACGCCTTCTACAACCTTGCTTATGTAATAAATTTTGATATATTGACTAGAAGAATAATTTAATCACCTTGTACCATTGAAGGTCACGCTGCATTTGCAAAGCGGCACCTGTCACAGCATTACGTCGATAAAGCGGAGCTAACTTTGCAGCTATATGTAATGGATTCTCATTTTTTTCCAAAATAACATCTGTAGCTGAAAATACTTTGTGTCCAGACATTTGGTATACTATATTGTACACTCGTTCTTGGCGTTCTTTGATGGCTTCAACGAACAAATAAAACCCATCAACATTGTAAAAGATTATGCCTGGGTAGGTTAATATGCATTCTTCAATAAGCTCATTAATCCCGTACTTGACAGCTGTAGTTATTGCAGATCCGAAAACGTCCCAAGCTATGTCGTGGCTGACCTGTTGTACAACAATTTTGCAAATACGGTCTACTAGTAACCTACTATCACGATTGTTTAATTTGATATCATGGATATCCTTGATTGTTGGAGCTGCAGTTACCAAAGGTATATATATATATATATATATATATATATATATGTCAGGAATTTTAGAGATGGCATTAACACATAACCATAAAATAGTTAATTATAATCTGTGCGCGCATATATATATATAACCTACCCACGTATTGAAGTGCATTCCAAAATCCAGCAGTGAACTGTTGTATAAGAGAGAATATACCAAAAGGTTCAAAAACTATAACTAGACTGTTCTTGTGCTACCAAATTTTTAGAAAATAAATGATTGTTTGTGGTGTCGACGTGTTACGTTTCTTTTACAGTTAAAAGTTTTGGGTTCTTTTGGATCATGTATAGAGCCAAATTAGATAGTCTAGAATGGGAGAAATGGTCTTCTTTTTCCATAGAAAATATATGTCATGTATCTTGTCATGGTGATCCTTGGCCAGCTTCTGGCTGGTTGTCGGGCTCTTTTTCGTTTATTAAAATTGTCTTTTAAAATAAATTAGAATTTTAAGGTTTGTTTAGTGATCTTAGGATTTCGAAAGGTCCTATTACTTTTGTAAGGACCTTATTCTCCAACATGAGAAACTTAGGTTCAGGTTGATTACTTTTTCAATCTAGGTTAATTTTTGTATAATTTGGGTGTCATCTTGTAATACAGACAAAACTTGAGTTTTCGAATGCTATAAATGAAAACTATCGATTTATACCTTGCTATAAATCTTAGACAAGAATTTGACTTGAGTAGTTCCTTCACTCTTCTTCAAAGGGATCACTTTTACCACAAAAAAAAGGAAGAGAAAGAATCATAAAACCAAAATGATATCTGAATGCTCTACTATAAACAGTGGCGGAGCTTGAATAAAAAGACTTAGGGGGCCGAAACCCACATGACATATAGATCATGGGAGGCCCACGGCCTTTATATCTATAAAATTTTTGACGAAAATCGGGAACTTTACACTAGCGGCGAAAACAACGGACGCCGGGGCCACCCCAGGCCCCAAAGAAGCTCCGCCCATGATTATAAAGAATAGAAAATGAGTCCTTAAACATTATTTATTTTAAGGAATGAGATGTAATGTCAAATTTGATTACAATTTTAGATTCTTTCTTGAATGATAAGGATGTGATCGATATAGGAAACTCGGTGTGAAACTGTGAACGCTAGGTCAATTCCTAGTCTACATGGACAACTCAACAATTTGTGTTCGCCTATGTTGATGTAGTCCACATCAGCAACCTTGGTAACATGGGTTGTCCATGTTATCATGCCATCTCTTAGCACTCACATCCCATTCTTTAAAATTTGTGTGAGTATAATTTTTATAACTTTTTAGTTGGTTAGGATTGGTTGTGAGTGAAAGAGAGAGAGAAAATTTAAAGAATTATTAAATATAGAGAAAAAACACTGTTCATTTAATTGAAGAAGAGCGAGAAAAAGTAGTGATAGATATATAAAAAGTATTATTTAATTAAATTTAGAAGAGAAATGTAATGATATAGGTATAAAGAAATATTATTTAATTGAATAGGAGAGAGAAAAGGTAGTGATAAAGGTATAAAAAGTATTATTTAATTGAATAGGAGAGAAAAAAATAATGATTTTTAATGAATTATAAAGATATAGATAGAGAACGGGATGTGAGAGCATTCACAGCCCGTTTTTATCCTTCTCCTTATAATTCACTAAAAATCACTACCTTTTTCAATTAAATAATATTTCTTTATACCTTTATCATTATCTTTTATCTCTCCTCCACTCACAACCACTATTAAAAACTATTAAAATATAAATAGGGAATCTTTACACCTCAAATTTTCTTCTCAAATTTATAAATTTTCTCACAACCACTCTCAGATTTTCTCTCTCCTCCACTCACAACCACTCTCAATCACTTTATAAATTATACCAAACTCATTCACAACATTTATACCAAATGGGCTGTGAATGCTCTGAATGCTTTTACGAGTTACGACTTCTCTAAAAAGTAATCAAGTAATATGTTTCAAAACCTATTTGTTCAATTTGTTTAAGCTTTTGATTTTATGAAAAAAAAACTACTTAATATAAAACTCATTAATCTTTATATTAACTTGTATATCTTATCAGTAGTACAAATTCATTATTAGATTTAACCGCCTTATATAATGTCGTCTAAAATGAATTTAACCGCCTTAAAAAAAATGAATTTGTACTAGTGTATGTAACCTTTTATTAAATTTGTACGTTGTACGGATTTAGAGACGATATAAAATAGACATACACGAGTAGATAAAACGTCCCCAAAATCCAAGCCTGCTTCCACTCGGAAAAATGTCAGGTTTTTGAGCTAATATTTGCAAAGCCGTTTGGTCGTTCCTATCATGTTCCAAAACGATGTTTGGGTGTGAATCGATTATTGTTAACGCCACATCTGCATATATCATCACCAAATTCAACCTTAGATTAATTGAGTAATTGAACATGAAAGATTCCGTACGTATTTGAAATATATGAAGGTGAATAGGTGATAACCATTTGTATACGTAATCGATAATACTCTTAATCTCATAGTCTAAATCCATAAAATATATGTTGCTTAACATTTTAATCGCAAGTGAGAGCAAAATTGGCTGATTTTTAGTACCGACATACAATCATGGTTGTTAAAATTCGGACTAGCCTTCAATTGATAACCGATTAATCGTTAATCGTCCACTCATCGATTAATGACCATAATTAATTAGTCTCGTCGGTCAAAATAGATACTCTTCAACATCGTGATTTTGGTTAAAAATGAACCAAATTTGGTCACAATTAAACAAAATTGGTTAAAATTATATAGTCAGACTTGTTTATGTAACCTTTGAATTATTATATTCATATTAATGTGAGTATATATGATATTTTTAAGAATTACATGTAAAACTTTCAATTTGATCAATGACGATTAATTCTTATTAATCCCGATTAATCGCTAGTCGGTAGCTCATCCGCCGACTAGCGCTTAACGATTTCTACAACACTGCATACAATTAGAGATTAAAAAAAAAAAAAAAAAGAAACATTTGATCATAAACTCATCACTTACCGGAACCGATTCTAAACCGGCTTGGGAGAAACAGGTTTTGATTCGAACCAAATCGTTGATTTAGGATCCGTTTCTAAACTAATATGTTGAAACCCGTATAATCCAACCGAACCGATAAAAAAATCGTTTTAAGACTCGATTTAACACCACCCAGTAGTAAATTTTAATAAAAACTAAAAGTTTTCACTCTTTCTCTTTCATTTTTTATGAAACCGTACGTATATGCTTACTGCCAATGAACTACAAGAAGAATGAGAAATTTCTATTTTCGCACCCCTATTTCATCATTCATGCATATATAAGGCTTACCGTAGAATCCAGCCATAATTGTGAGAGTAATAAGATCTCCGCCAGCAACTCCGGTGTACGGATCATGAGTACTCTCTTCCTCGTCGCCGTCGTGAGGTAAATCAAGAGTCACCGTCAACAAATATTTCAGCGTATCCTTATGTCCATGCCATGCGGCCAATTTCAACGGCGTATTACCGTACGGATTCGGAGTTCGCGCCATATCCGGGTTTTGCTCCACCAACAGCTTTGCAGCAGTCGTGTTTCCGACCTTAGCAGCATAATGCAGCGGGCTGTTGCCGCCCCAACCTGGCAGAAACAGCTTGTCCTTTGCACCGACGGCGATAATGTTGTTCACAAGATTCTCCACGAATCGGTGAGAGCGATTGGATCCCACAGCGATTGCTAACGGCGTCTCCCACGAGTTTGTTATCTGTTTGGTCATCAGGTCTGGATCTTGTTCGAAGATTTGACTTACGGAATCCCAATCGTCGAGTAATGCAGCTTTGAAAATCGGCAGATTGCTGATTATACGATCGTATTTGATACTCATTTTGATAGATAATATTTGTATCAGCACAGGCTCACCTGAATGACAATGTGTTTATGGATCTCAAACGTGACCGGTGTGCCTCAGTAGCCTGAATTTATTCTCCACCTAAGTGTGGCCGGTACTAAGTCTTTTAACCTATCCATTTAATTAACGTAACCATAAATCCCGCCACTAGCATGTGAAATTATATTATTTATATTTGAATTTGTTCTGATCCTTTTAGTTTGCCATAAATCCAGCCACTACCATGTGAAATTATATTATTTATATTTGAATTTGTTCTGATCCTTTTAGTTTGCCATAAATCCAGCCACTACCATGTGAAATTATATTATTTATATTTGAATTTGTTCTGATCCTTTTAGTTTGCCATAAATCCAGCCACTACCATGTG
>WOUH02064757.1:0-10412 GCA_009936405.2 Stevia rebaudiana
CCTCACTTGATGATCGCATGATGATGTTTTTTTGGTAATTTTTTAGAGTGAAAGAGAAAATGAGATTTGAAGGTTTGGGATGATTTTGAAAGAGATTATGTGTAGTATATATATAAAAAAAAATTTATTTTTTTCTTTTTTTTTTTTTACCCTACAACGGTCACAAGAACCAATTATCAAAAAAATAACGGCTAGTTTTTTACGCACGACAGCTGCACGGGGAAGACGCCGTCTTCGATAACGTCCCGGAAAAGGGGGCGCGGGGCGGTGTGCGGCCGTTAAGGGGGCGTCGTCGGAGGGCAAAACGCCTCTGACGACGGACATACCGGATAGTCTAATAAGTTTGAGTAAAAGAGTGATAAAATTATACTTCTAAGAAAATATTAAAGAAAAAAAGAAACAATTTCCGAGTTACACTCGTGACCCCATTCACGTAGCCCCACTCAAACCACTGCTCACTTTAAGGGCGGTTTGGTGTGACAAAGTGCTACATCACTTATTCTCCTCTCACTCATAGAGCACTACTCATAATCTTAATGTTTATAAAACAATATCGGTTATTAAACCAACGGTTACGTCTAAATACTTTTAAGTTATGTCTAAACATAGATGTGGAAAACCATGTCAATGCGATTATTATTTCTGAAATTTTTTTCAAACATATCACTTAGCTTTTATACTTTATTAATACTACACAATAATTATAAAATTGACAAAATATGACTATAGTCAATAGGCCGAAAAGAAAACTTCTCTTCTATGTGGGTCTATTATTTTTTTCACCATACAATTCTACTCTTTTAAAAGTTCTGAATATATGATATCAACTATTTTAAGATTTAGGAGTCCTATTTAAGAAAGAATGTGATTTAGAGCATTCACATTTGGTTCTCTAAAAAAAAATATGAGTATATTCTCTATATTATAGAGATTTATTGAAAGTGGTTGTGAGTGTAGGGATATAGAGAAAGTGGTAGATTCTCTATGTATAGAGAATTGGAGAGAGAAAATAGAGTGATTTTGTAAATTAAATTTGAAAGAAAAAATGTAATGATGTTATTTTAATAGTTTTTTAAAATGGTTGTGAGTGAATGAGAGAGAAAGAGATAATGATAAAGATATGAAAAAGTATTATTTAATTGGAAAAAGTACAAATAGGGATGGAGAACCTGATGTGAATGCTCTTATAAGACTATAATTGAAGGTTGGATAACTAGCATCGAATCACAATAATAAAAATAAATCCACAAAATTTAGATCATAAGCTCGATCTTGGAATTCTTTTATTAGCTCAAAAGAAAAACCCTAAGCTCTTAACCTATACAACTCACAACTCGGGTTTATATAGAATTGTTAAACTTGGAAACACTCTAACTAATTTGACTTGAATTATAAAACCTATTTAATAATTCCTACTAATTAGTTAATTTAAAAACCAAGTCCCTTGTGGCCCAAGTTACTAGCTCAACTTGTCCACCAAGCAACCGATCCACAATTAGCTCAATGGACTCGGCCTGACCCATGTGCTCGACTGGTCTATCCAACCGCATCACCCATGAGCTCGGGTAATGGGCTCAAGCCCATGCTTACGGTCCAACAATCACCCCCTAAGCTCGGTCTTAAGCTTCTGGTCTTTCTCCCCGAGCAATGCTTGCATCTCACCAAATCTTACTCGTGTCAAGGCTTTAGTTAGAGGGTCATCTCGTTGTTCCATCTTGGGTATATGCTCCACCTTCAACTTGATATTATAGAGACGATTTTTTGATCTAACAACTTTCATGATCAATTTCATCGATTTGTCAAAAACAAGTAGGTAATCATCATCCATGAAAAATTTGCAACCATTCTCGGTGGCTTGTCCCATGCTTAATATGTTGCTCGTTAAGCTAGGGATATAATAGACATTTGAAATAAGCCACTCTAAGCCATCATCACCACTCTCCTTCCACGTCGTGGTCTGCACGACGCCTCCCTCTCCCACGCCCCTCCGTTTCGGTGTTAGAGACGTTAAAGCCCTCCTCCACTCCTCTCTCACGCCCCATTACACCCAGTCTAAGTGTAAGTGTGTAACATATAAGTGTGTATGTCTGGATCAACATATCTTTGGATGTCAAATATAACAAAATAAAATTAATCAAACAAAAAATATAAATCTACTTTTGTTGCACAAAGATTTGTACGAGTTACAATATGGGTCGTGTTTTTAGAGATATGTATCAACAGTTTATACGAAAAGCCTTAAAAGTACATATATGATTGTTACTCAAAAAGAATAAATTAGTGAGGGTTTTGATTATAGCATAACAAAATTGAGAAACTGATCACTTTCATTGACAATCTAACATGTTTTCAAATAAGCTTCGAAATTTAAACAAAAATTCTCATAAATAAAAATACGTCTAACGTAACTATTTCACATAAGTCTCAATTCAAAAGTTAAACCATAATGTTGGAATTGATGTGGTTTAGACACACATAAAGACTAAATGAATAAGTAATCTAGCTTCCAAATGTAAGATTGTACTTACAATTTACAACCAAAGAAAATAATATTTTTTAACCAATATAGACGAAATCCTTCAAGAAAAGATCCAAAACCCCCCTAAAAACACAAAATTAAATTTGCCCCCTAAGCTCTAGAATTTGTGGCTTTTTCTAAAAGGTGAGAATGTAACCAAAAGTCATATTTTCTGCAGTGTTAGTTAAAGCACAACTCGCACATTAACACAATCGTGTTACATGGGTACGTTAAAATCAACATGACAATTTTGAGCTTATAGTTAAGAATTATGCTCAACGGGCCCGCATAGCATTCCTTTCTAAAACTGAAAACTGTCATTCCTTTGGGAACATGGTTCTCATATAAATTCATATTTAACTACCTTTTGACTTCCTTTTGTAACTAGACTTGCAAATTGCAATTTAGTGTTAGCCGTATTCGTGATTTTCGTTTCAAACATCGAACACCACAAGTCCTGATTTTCTTAACACAACCAAATGAAAATCATTTTCATGAACGTAAAAAAATATTAAGATCATTGAGGTTACAATTTTTGTGCATTTTTTTTTTCTAAAAGTTTCAAAATGGGTTTCCATGAACATATTAAAACTCCTAATTTACTATAGAAAATAGAACAAAAAATTAAACCAACATTAAAATCGATAATCTATGCAAACATATTCACAGAGAGAAATACTACTCTTTCAAAAAATAGTCAGTTAGGGGTCCAAATTTCTCACCGGGGGCTCTTCATCCTCAACAATATCCATCCCTGTCATTCAATATTTATCTCCTGGCAATCCACCAATTATAGAAAAACGTCAATTAAGCAACAACTGAAACAACAAAGATAAAAAAGGATTTTGAACATTACTAAGATGCCACGAAAAGATCGACACATGGGATGTGTAAAGGCTTTAGGATACTTCTAAAGATAGGAGACGCAATAATACATCTAAGAAAATGTGCAAAGCTCTACACGAAATTGGGAATGGACATGTAGTAGAATCTCTTCTAGGAGTCATTACATCTAAGCTTAAGTTTATTCACTCGATTACTTCAAAACCCCCAACCCAACAATTCCATCATCTTAACAAAAGCTTAAAGAAGGCCTTACATGAATTATCTTTGATGACACATGGCCCAAATTTTTTAGTGGCGTAAAACATTACATTTTTTAACAAAATTGTAACGCTACCTATGCCTACGACCCAGCATAACCGCGTTTCTTTTTCCTAATTATTTTGTTAATGGAACTTTTAAAAGTCAAATGGGGAAATCAAAACCAAGAAATACCATTATGTCTAAGTTATTCTATAAAGTAGAAAATATATATAATGTAAAACCCAGGGGACTTGTGTGTAACTAAAAATCTCACCCAAATTGGAGTCCATTTGACAGTTGACCGATTGACTCACGAGTCATACCCAACGCGTGTCATATTTGATTTTGTTTCCGTTTAGTTGAAGCAAGTCGTGACAGTTGGAGTTTACTCGTCCTTAAGTGGGGCTTTTTCACGATCTCTTTCATTAACTCATGATTTTCACAGGTTAATCGCCGCTTCGAATAAAAGAATCCAAATTTCTTATTCTTTAAGTCATCACTTCACTCTGTTTTTGTTCAGAGACTCTGTTCTTCATACGGTTTCTAAATCTAATTTCAATGGGGTTTCTTAGCATTTTCTTGGGTTCGATTGGTCTCGGAATCGGGTTTGTTTTTGGTCTTTGTCTTGGGTTTTACCTTTTCATCTACTCTGACCCCAAAATCGAAGAATTTGAGGTAAATTTTGATCTTTAAGCTGTATAATTTCAAGTCTCGATTAAGATATTTGCATGTCAATACAAAGAATGATTGTAAAATCATTTTGATTTGGGGATTTTGTTGTTATCCCCTTTATCGATCATTTATGGATAATTTTGTTAAATTTTGTTTCGATTATCATGATGGTTTTGATTGAGGCTGCCATGCATTTATCATCAACCTGTGAACTAATCTTTTATAAATTCTTTGTTTTCATCTTATTGTGATGATATTTCTTGAAGTTTATGATGGATATATTTGATTATTAGTGACAATTTAGTAGCAATTTTGTAGGTTTTTTTATTTTTATTTTTTATTTTTTATTTTCTGCTGCAATTAAAGATTTTGTTTGATCAAATATTATGAATTATGATCATTGATTCGATACATGTTTAGGTAGTTTTATTTTAATTAAAAATTCTAATTTTAGGATAGCCATACAGGAAATATTTGATAATTTAATGGGCCACATTTTGCTGCATACGTACCTAGCTTTATGGTTTTTTGTTGATACTCTTGATTACTTTATTTATTTTATTTTATTTTGATAATAGCACACACGTGGAGACTAAATATTTAACGATGCTTTGATATCTTCTTCACCTTTATTCAAATTTCTTCATCCTTTGTGATGGTTTTGTTGAATTTTATGTTTTTGTTGCTTTGTACTAGCTTCTTTTATTGGCTTTATTTAATCTTCTAGTATATTTCTCTTTCAATCATTTTAATTCACTTTAATATATTATTTTTTTGATTTGTTGACCACCAATTTATGCTAGGGATTCATGTCAACCCAATCAAGACCGGTATATTATTCATGTAAAAACATCAACCTAAACTTTACCTCGACACACTTAAAATTGCGTGATCTGCATCCGACCCTTTAACTCGTTTATCTAAAAAGAATAAACGGGTTGACGGGTCGACCTCTTTAATTGAAAAGAGTTGACAAATCAATTTCGTTTACTTAAACATGTTAAACATAACAAATCAAACTGCAACCTGAACACATCGTTACTTTAATGGGTTAAATATGAAAATAAAAACTTCATTATTATTATTATTATCCATTTATCCTATCATGCTTATAGCTTGACATATTCTTAAAAAGAGACTAATCTTAAAGATAACACTTGTTTTACCTGCTGGAATATTTTCTTATTAGCTGTTATTCCAACCAGAATTATATTGTTAAGTTTTGATAGTATCAAGCTTTATGGTCATACATATGCTAAAAATGGTTTATAAATAGGTCTAAAAGAAAATTTATTTCACGTGGCGATTTTCTTTGATTAAATGCTGATGCATATGTATGTTAATTCAGGATCCAGTTGTGAAACCAATTTCTGAGCTCGATTTAACGAGTTTACAAGATTTAATACCTGAAATTCCTCCCTGGTTAAAGAATCCAGATTATGATCGTGTACGTATTTCTATCACTACATTTAAATAAACCACATTTTCTTTATCTTTTTAGTTTTTACAATTGTTTAGCTTAGATTACTTATATTACAGGTTGACTGGCTAAACAAATTTCTTTTTAATATGTGGCCTTATCTTGACAAGGTACATTGTAAGAAACCAAAAAATTATTGATTTTAATTTTCTTTTTCTTTTTTGGGATAAAAATAAACTAAAGATATTCAATTTGCAGGCAATTTGTGCGTCTATAAGGCAAACAACCGAACCAATATTGGCTGATTATATCGGGAAAGGACACCGACCTATAGAAACAATAACATTTGAGAAATTAACTCTCGGGACCCTCCCTCCTACATTTCAAGGTTATTATTGCATGGGCATTTTGGTCATCTCCTATTCTTAATCTAATTAAACTGATGTTCGTATACTAACGTTTTGCAGGCGTAAAAGTATGCGAAACAAATGAGAACCAACTAGTGATGGAACCGGCAATTAAATGGGCCGGAAATCCAAATATAGTCATAGATATAAAAATATATTCTTTGCATATCAAGATTCAGGTAAGAACTATGGTAAATGACAACAATGCCCCTCTGAAAAGAATATTATATTCTTTTATATGTTTGATTGGTGATTTGTCGTTCTTTTTAGCTCGTTGATTTACAAGTGTTTCTTGTTCCAAGAGTAGTATTGAGGCCTCTTGTCCCAACATTTCCATGTTTTTCCAATGTTATTGTATCTTTGATGGAGAAGGTATAATTATTTTTGTTGTTATATTTGTTTTATTATTGTGTTTTTATGGTGTGCTTATAAATGTTTTGATATAATAATATTTAGCCTCATGTGGACTTTGGGTTGAAAGTATTAGGTGGTGATATTATGTCCATCCCTGGCCTTTATCAACTCGTGCAGGTTCGTATTTTTTTTTCCGGAATGCTAAGTTCTAATACGACCCGAAACATGACACAAACATATTGTGTTTGTGTTTACGTATTTAATTAAATTGATGATGTTCGGTTGACCTGTTTAACACACTTACAACTTGATTATAAATCACAAGCAACCTATCAACCTGTATAGCTTGTTTATGGTTAAACGGGTCATGATTGGATTACAAGTGTTTACGGGTTAAATTGATGTTATATTTGAGTTGACAATAGATTTTGCCTTTGTTTTATCACATATTTATTGAAGGAAAATGAAATCTTTTTTGAGTTTTGCAGGAAATTATTCAAAAAGAAATTGCAAAGCTTTACCTTTGGCCTCAAACTCTTGAAATACCCATTCTTGATCCTTCATTGTAAGTGATTTGATGATCGTAGTCACTCCATTTTATGAAAACTACAACATTTTTATTTTTACACACTATATTATTATAAGTAAAATGTTTGGTCATTTGTTATATAAATCTAAAATACTCTTATAAATACGAATAAAACAACTTTTTCACCTAAACCATGATGACAACGGGCGTTTTAACCAAATTTTCTCATTCGGTAAAGGAAATGTATACAAAATACATGCCAACATTTTTAAACACTAATCAAGTAATTACCGTGCTAATTTTTTTTATCATGCGTTCTCGTTAGTGGTATTGTGAAGAAGCCCGTTGGAGTTCTGCACGTGAAAGTTGTACGCGCAACAAAACTCATGAAAATGGACATATTAGGATTATCCGACCCGTACGTGAAACTTAAATTAAGTGGAGACATGTTGCCTTCAAAGAAAACAAGAATCAAGAAATGTACGTTAAATCCCGTGTGGAATGAAACCTTTAAGCTTGTAGTTAAAGACCCTCAAGCTCAAACACTTCAAGTGAAAGTGTACGACTGGGACAAGGTAAATGACCAAAATACCCTCAACAGAAGCACAACACCCACTCTTCATGTAACTTGTTTGTTCTTTAGGTTGGTAGTCATGACCGATTGGGGATGCAAGTGGTGCCATTGAAACTATTAACACCCAACGAAACGATGGAACTAACGCTCGATTTGCTAAAGAACACCAACATAGTAGATCCTCAAAAGAATCAAGAAAGAGGGCAAATTATGTTGGAGATGACTTATGCACCTTTTAAGGATGATCATGAGGTATTTAGCGGGCCCCCTACGCCTGTAAAAAGAGATAATAGCCTGGGGTCCGGTTGCGAGTCCCCATGTGGGGCCGGGGCCGGTGTACTTTTGGTGACTATACAAGGAGCTGAGGATGTAGAGGGGGAACATCATAGTAACCCTTATGCTTTGGTAATATTTAGAGGAGAAACAAAGAAAACAAAGGTGAGAGTTTGACTTTTCAGGTCAACTTTTTATTTTATCATTTATATTTGATATGGGTTTCCTTGCAACACTTATATTGTATGCTGGCTATAGAACTTCAATACCATTCAAGAATCTTTATCTTGAAAATATAGAGATTATCTATACATATAAAATGAAACCTAATATGAATAGTAAACTCATTTCATTGGTCCATGTAATTAAGTGTTTTTACGTTATTTTTTCAGTTTTGGCATTCAGTTTTATTATCGTTGCATTTTTTTTTCTTTGTTTTGTTTTCATTGGATGTTAAATATTTTATCGTTGCGTCTGTGTTTACATTCAGGTTCTTAATCATTATAGGGTTTTGACACTTTTTTTAGTTTTTTCTTGATCCGTCACCCATCGCGTACCGATTGTGCGCAGTTTTTTTGGAGATTTTGTTTCTACTCACTTTTTTTATCGTTGTATCGGCGTTTGCATATTTGTTTAATTTTTTCCTGGGTATGTTGTTAATATCAATTGTGAAGTAGAAAAGTGGTTATTTAACGTCATGAATGAACGATGATCATTGACTTTTTTGACAGAGAATTAGAAGAACTCGAGATCCAAAGTGGAACGAAGAGTTCCAGTTTATGCTTGAGGAACCGCCTATACAAGATAAGATACACATCAAGATTATGAGCAAGCGATCGCGCATGAGTTTCTACTACAAGGTTTTTACTTGTTCATTTTCTTTACTATTTTCATGCATAAAATTGTTTTAATGTACATTCGGTTTATGCATGCATGCATTTAATAATGTGCAGGAATCATTAGGGCATGTTGATATTAACCTTGAAGATGTAGTGTACAACGGGCGGATTAACCATAAGTTTAATCTCATAGATTCAAAAAATGGTTTGGTTCATGTCGAGCTTCGATGGAGAGAAACTTAATGTTTCTCCATGATGGCGGAACGAATTTACAAAGTACTTGCTTATACAAAGGTCATACAAAGTATTTGCTTATACCAAACGAAGCTTATTAAGTGATTAACCAAATGAGTTTTTATTTTACTTTATTTTTAATCTCTTTGTGTGTAAGTTGCTTTGAATCATCGTTATGTACCCAAAATGTTATGATTTCTGAACTGAGCATTACAATCAAAAAGGGAAAATCCGATAAACATGGTTTATGATTGTTGATCAGTTAAGTCTGGAGTCTAATCTAATCTTATATATATATCGTTGAGTTGAATAATATTTAAGATAACATGACAATATTTAGAAAATGTTTAGGAGTGAAATCAAATCAAGATCAATATCTAGTGTTTGTTCTATGACCAATTAAAAAATGAACATCCGGTAACTTAAAAAATATCAAACATCTTTACCATTTCATCTTGTATATTTTTACCAAAATAGTTGATATCACACAAATCAATATAAGAAAGTTTACCATTAAAATACTTCTTCCTTAGGATGTTCTGGACCTCACTCTCATGGTGAAATCTTACTGAAAACAATGATAGTTCATTTGCTGTAAACAAAATACGTGTGGAAACGTCAGACTTTTATATAAATACTAACAATTTTAACGATTTTTTTAGTTTACCATAAATCTCATATTCCACTAATAGGTCTTCAGGATTGGAACCACGAAGGTTCCACATACGATATACCATTGTGTTGAAGACCTGCGCTGATAAAAAAAAAACTGCTTTTATAGGTTTGCTCGGAACTCGGTGTTGAGAAATTGATTAGGCCGGTTGTGATTAAAAAACGTTCGTAGGGGGGCGATAATGGAAGGGAGACGGTAAGTTAGATTTTTGGATCAAATGAAACATTAGGAACAAAATAACAGGAAATCACGACTTTGGATTGAAATTGATTTTTGTGTAAATGTTAGAGATTCTTGCAATTCGACTAAGGGTGGAGGAAGTGATCATAAAATACCTTCAGAGATTACTCTATCAGATCATGTCATGTCAAATGTATCGACTATCCTTCAAAATACCCTTTATTAGTGGTAATGATATCTACAAGTGACTACAACTACCCTCCTACTTTTTTATGTTTTTAAAAAAGATATACAGATGAATAAGCTTTTCGGCTCAAAGTACCCTCTTCCACCCTAGGGTTAGGGTTCCGCCGCGCCACAAGGTCTCAGACATCATATCTGTGACACCCCGCTTCCCGGCCCCCGATCTCCGACCGGTCCGTAAGCGGTTTGCCACGTCAACTGCCCAATTATGCAGGATCGAGTCAACCGGTTCAACATCCAACACATATTATACCAAAAACAACCATTCATTACATAAGTGTGATCAGAGTTACATAAGTGTGCGGAAGCAATACATTACAAGTGTTACAAATAATACAAACATTAAACAAATACAACAGTCCCCCGGCCAGCGTTTCCATATCCTGTTTTAGATACCTGAGATTACATAT
>WOUH02064768.1:0-10412 GCA_009936405.2 Stevia rebaudiana
TCCGAAACGACTTCAAAATCATTGGGAGTATGCCCGACGAACAGCTCGATGACGAAGAACGTGGGATCAAGGCGAAATTGATAAAGAAATTATTCTCTAAATATCGTGATTTAGATTTTTTTAATGTTCGAATTATTAGGATGTTTTTTTTTATTAGCTTGTTTTTTTATTTTTACTTTTATGTAACGTTTTAATTTAATGTTAATGTTTTTTTAGTTAATATTATTTATTGAATTCTAAATTAAAATGGTGGTGATGATGTGGCACATTGGGGGAATGATTTGGAAGGGGTGACCATTGTGGGGTTTGAAGGATTTGGGAGGGGTGATGATGTGCCAGAAAATTTGGGAGGGGTGACCACTACACATAGCCTAATTGGCAACTTAAAACCCTTAACACCTGACTTTGTTACTTTTGAGAAAGCACGAGCACGGACCATATTTGTAATTAACTCTATTTATATTTTACGTAGGTAGTCAAAAACATAATTTAATCAAAGGTCTTAAAAAAAGAATGATGCTGTGAAGAATTTAATACATAGGTTCTCAAAAAAATAACTTTATAAAAAATTAATCTAATCAAAGGTGGTAAAAAAATGATATTTATAAGAATTTTAATACTCATGTTGTTAACAAAAATTAATAAGTCAAACAATTTTTATAAATAAATCATATCATCATTTAACCTACTAAATATGTTAATTATACATAATTAGCATATTATTTGTAAGATGAGTGACTAAATAGAGTTAAAAGTAAAAATTGTTTACATTTATATATATGATTTATTTGAAATTACCCATTTTTTCAAAAGGTGCTAGTCTAAAGTATTACATATCATATAGCTAGAGAAATAAAGCAAAAATAATTTAACTCTGTACTTTAATCTTTAAATTCTAAGGGAAATGTGATCTTCAAAAGTCAAAACTAAAAAGCTAAGTTAAGTAGGTTCGAACAATAATTTTAGAACTAAAAGAAACCAAAATCGAAGAAAAAAAAAACTTTACGGGGAAATTATCAAAATGATCATCTTTGACCAAATTATTATTAAAATAGACATGAAAACAGAGGCTAAACCTGAGGGCTAAATTTTGGTCAACAACCACTTAAAATGAGACACATACCAATGCGCCGGCTAATTTAGCCGGCGCTTTTTTCTAAAAAGGACCACCAGAATGATGACACGTGTCCCATGCTTTATTGTCCCCCTAAATGAAATATGCTTTTTACCCACCCAATCGTTTGCTGACACGTGTCACCCCAATGTCCCAGGCTAAATTTTTAAAAACATTGGCTATTAGCATTTAGATTTAGCCTACGGTATTTAAAATTTATCCCGCGCTTTATTTTTTTAGCATTTCTTTTTAAGTGTGAAGTAAAAAAGAAAGGCTAAAAAAATAAAGCGCGGGTTAAATTTTAAATACCGTAGGCTAAAAAACTAACGGCTAAATCTAATGGTCAATAGCTAATGCTTTTAAAAGTTTAGCCTGCGAAATTGGGGTGCCACGTGTCAGTAAACGATTGGGTGGGTAAAAAAGCATGTTTCATTTGAGGGACAATAAAGCATGGGACAAGTGTCATCATTCTGGTGGTCATTTTCAGAAAAAAGCGCAAGCTAAATTAGCCGGCGCATTGATATGTGTCTCATTTTAAGTGGTTGTTGACCAAAATTTAGCCATCAAATTTAGCCTCAATTTTCATGTCTACTTTAATAATAATATAGTCAAACATCATCATTTTGGTAATTTTCCCAAACTTTATTATATTTACTCATTCTACTATTTTTTTTTATCGCACGTATCACGTTGTGTTAAAGGAAGTCAAAATTAAACCACTGGTGTATATATGTGGTCATGGGCATACATCATTCTTATCATCAACAATTAACACAGTCACCATGAATCCCTCTTCATCCAGCTTCTCAAACTCGTATTCTTTTAGCAAGCAAAACATCAACCAAGATGAATGGGTTGCAAGCATGCGTAAATCAATCATTGAACACGACGATGATGTAATCGGCAAAATCCCCGTTTGTATCTTCACCGTTCCGGCAGTACTTCTCGCCACCGATCCCAATTCATACATCCCGCAACAAGTCGCGTTAGGTCCGTTCCACCATTGGCGACCGGAGGTATACGACATGCAAAGATACAAACTCGCTGCTGCTAGAAGAACCCAGAAATACATGAACATCAGCTTCGAACGTATCGTGGAGGTTATGAAGAAAAAGGATGAAGCTCGAATCCGTGCTTGTTATCATAAGTTTATTGATATGTCGGCTGATGCATTGATCTGGATGATGGCTGTTGATATGGCGTTTTTACTCGAATTTCTGGTGGTGTATTCCATGAAAGAAGAAGGTCAGACTGTTAAGAAAGTTTCATCAGGGATGTCTCATTTGGTTGATGTTACAGGGAAGAAACTATCACATATGGCGATTCTTCGCGATTTGGTGATGGTGGAGAATCAGATCCCGTTGTTTTTAATCATGACGATGTTAGAACATCAGAATAAGGAGGCTGAAAATAATTCCGCCGGAGAGACGTTGAAGAAGATGTTAACAGGGTTGTACCATGAACTTTCTCCGTTTCAAGAAGACGAGTTGCCGGATGTTTCGATCACCGATTGTGATCATATTCTCGACTTTCTATACCACATGACTGTTCCAAACAACAAAGAACTTCATAACTATGACGCGATTCAAATCGAACATGACGGTATCACCGAACACGAAGATGTTGATGGTGCTGGTGATGATCAAGAAAAGTCTTTTGGAAATCCGAGTGATCTTCGACGGTTCACCGATTATATTTGGGGATTTTTATCGAAATCAAACGCGGGTATGTTAAAGATCTTCAAGAAAATAATATTCGGGAAACCGGTTACAGTTGTAATGAAACTTCCATGGAAGATCTTATCAAGCCTCCCGATACTCAAACTCATGAAAGGTCCCATAGAACAGATGCTTCAAAACTTTAAAGGTGAAGGTGGGGATGAACAATCTAAAGATGATTCCGGCAAGCAAAAGGCACCAACAATTGAAGAAATCACAATCCCGTCGGTTATCGAAATGGCAAAAGCCGGTATTCTTTTCTCTCCGATCAACGGTGGAATCTCCGACATAAGTTTTGATGTCGTAACACGTACGCTTTATCTTCCGGTGGTCGAACTGGACGTGAACACCGAGGTTTATTTAAGAAACCTGGTGGCGTACGAAGCGTGTGTTGCAGCGGGACCGTTGGTGGTGGCTCGTTACACTGAACTAATGAACGGAATAATCGACACCGAAGAAGACGCAAAGTTTTTACGGGAAAGAGGGATAGTTTTGAATCATTTGAAGAGTGATAAAGAGGTTGCGGATTTATGGAACGGGATGAGTAAATCTGTGAAACTGACGAAAGTGGAGAAGATGGATAAAGTGATTGAAGATGTGAACAAGATGTATCGGAAAACATGGAGGGTGAAACTATCCAAGTTCATGAAGACATATGTGTTTGCATCTTGGAAGCTTTTAACGTTGTTGGCTGCTTTGTTTATGTTGTTTTTGACGACCGTACAAGCTTTATGTTCGGTGTATAGTTGCGCTCGAGTGTTCAAACAGCTTCCAGAAATTCCGGGAGCTGAAGCGGGTGCCGAATGAGTGTACTCTGTGTGTGTACGTAGAGAGTGATCGAACAAAAATATTATGGTTTGACTTAAGTATATTCTATTTCATACTTTACTATTTTTCACAAGATTTCGGAGATGCTTCTTTTGAAACTGCTTAATGTTGTTCAAGATATACAATATATTATTTTTGTAGTAAATTGAGGTTTCAGTTCATGATATTTGCAAGTTTTGATGGTTTAATTTACTTTAATTGAAGTTGTCTCTAAGGTTTAAATTTTTTTTAAGATAAAACATCCTTAGTGTTGATTTTTTTCCCTTGAATTTGGAGTTTTTAAGCGTTTTTTATGAGTTAACGAGAAAAAGTGACAAGCTAATTACCTTTTATGCGAGGGGCACGTAAGGGGAAACTAACGGAACAATGCACAAATTTCAATATCAGGGACGATCAGTGGCGAATCTTAAACAAAAACACATATAGGGATTGTAAGTCATGAACAAAAACACCATGGGGACGGTTCGTGATAAACGAGGACTAAAACTGTTCAACTTATAAACCTTAAAAGTTAAAAACAAAAACCGAAACTAACAATATTTTTAAAAATAGATGAGAGTATTCTTTACGAATTATTTTAGTGAGATGATTAGTTTTTTAAACCATGACCATATAGGGGTCTTTATAAAAACCTCTTCATAAATGGAGTTAATTCGTCATTATACAAATTTTTTTCTCTCTTTTAATATCTATTTTTCTTTACCATCAGCAAGATAAAATATATTCACAAAATCCTCCCTATCAAGAAGCTAAAGAGGGAAAATAGAAGATTAAAACACATTAGGCAACACTAATGAAATCAGTCCTCCCAAACTAAAAAATTGTAGTTTAACTCTACTATTAATCCAAAGAAATGAGGACGCCAAGATGTCTTCTAAGATGATATGATCTCGACAATGGGGTTAATGTCATTGAATATCTATTCGATCATTTCTTGCCTTCAACATTACGTAATAGAGACACCATTGTGACGGCATGAATTAGCTTCTTGAAGACGAGGCTGCCATTAACTGATTGGAAAGCTAACAACAAACATTTAATTGATGGACCGATCGATAGCGGGGAGGTGACCACACCACCTTCTAATTTTGGACCAAATTCCAGTGACAAAGGCACAATCAATAAAAACTTTCAACTCATATCTAATAAATTTTAAAATTTAAATCAACTACTTTTATTTATTTATTATTGTATTATATTTTTTCTTGTAAATTTTATTAAAAACCGATCCATTTGGGTTTATAATAAATTGTTTTTGGCGTTGCATAGTAAAACTATTTTTTTTTTACTTTTAGCATGCGACTTGGTTTCCACTAAAACCAATATCAACACTTGAAAAAAATAAAAAAATAAAAAAATAAAAAAATAAATTAAATGTCAGTTATACATGTTCTTGATTAGGGCGTGATGAAGAGAAGGGACGTCACTGGATGAAGGAAAACGTGGGCTCGTGGTACTTGGCGGTAGCACCACCCACCCTCTCAAAATGAAGGCGTGATATGCTGCCGATATAGGGTTTGGATCATTGTAAAAAATTGCTATCGATAAAAAAATAAAAAATAAAACAGACAATTTTTTTGTGATTTAAATAAGTTAAGGTATCAAATCGAACATGTATATATTGCTATCAAAGAAAACGACTAACACTAGTGAGATGAAAAACGAAAGCTCGTGTATTATTGAAACCAGGTCTGAATGGGTTCTATCTAGACGTCTAAACTCTCATGGCAGGATTATAAAATAAACCTTTATTTTATTTTATTATGAGGTGTGTATTATATAAATAAAATCTTAGTGAGTTAATTATTTAACTAAATTAGGTATGCGTTTTATGAGTAACACATGTGTTACTCAACATATGCCTTAATTTTAAGCTCAGATTGAGTATTTTGTTTAACTATCTAAGATCATATTCATATAATATACTACTCAAAGTTTTATATGAAGGCACATGATCGATAATTAAGAATACATGAAATATGAATAATTCACAAAATATTATTGAAATCAAGGAAAAGTGAAGGGATAATCTTGATTTTAGTATTTTATTAGATTTGAATGTTTAAGTTTATCTAGTATTTGAGTTGTTTAATTATTTAATTAGAGTTTAAGTAGAACTAGGTAGCTTGTTTATCAAGTTTGTTTTATTATAAATAGGGGTTAAGGTTTATTGTACGAGTAGGAGTCAGAGTTTTTAATACAAGAAATAGTCGATCTTGGTTGAGATCAAAGTTTTGCTTCGTGTTCTTGGGTCCTGATTGCCAACAAAAAGCTCACTCAAAACCTTGATTATAATCTCTGATCTCCCGTACGAATTACTCTAACTCGTTAAACACATATATAGAAACACATGTGACTTGGTGGACAAGGTATACATATATAAGTGCTAATTATATTTTAAACCCTAAATCTACTTGTTTGACTCTGGGCCAACCAATCAACTTGTGAACCCGTAAAAGAAATTAAACCGTCAACATTTTTTTACTTAATTTGTGTTTTATCCTTATTATAAACATTAATCTAATCATTTTAAAATTACAAGTCTAAGTTATCATTTTTAAAAATTGTTTACCACATCTTGTTCAAAGTTGTTTAACACCTCGTTTTAAAAATTTGTAATTTAAAACAGAAACGTCGCTATGTGGGAATGCAACAACCACTAATTTTTGTCTCCATTGTGGTTAACAGAACACTCAATAAATGTTCATCTGCTTGTGAAACAATGTCACGTTGCATGACTATGACAAGGTGGCTCGTTTACTCTTCAAACCATGAATGCGATAAAATATCTTGTTTTAACGCTGAGGTAGCGTTTCGAAATTATTAATGAAGGCTAGAATGGAATAAAATAAAACATGTATGGTTACACTTAAGAATATGATCACATTAGATCGGATTACGATTTCTTTTTCTTTAATAATTTTCATTTCTTGGGGGAGGGCTGTTATTTTTTCAATCCTTTCCTTGAAATAATTATCCGGTCAATGATCCAACCCATGACTCGACCAAGAACCCGACCCATGATTGAAACCATGACCGACCATTACTTAACCGCATGATCCAAATCATGACCCGACTCATGACCAAAACCATAACTAGAACTACGACTCAACCCATAATCCAAATTATGGCCTGACCCATGAAACGACACATCAAGCGATCCACGACCCGACCCATGACCCGACCAGGAACCAACGCATAAGCTAAACACATAACTTGACCTATGAACAGACCCCTGCCTTGAACCATGAGCTGACCCACGATCCAAACCATGATCCAACCCACAACCAGAACCATGAGTCCGTACATGACCCCCGACCCAAACCATGACCCGACCAACAACCTGAACCACGAACCGACCCATTAGCTGAACCACAACTGATCAATGATTTGGACAATGACCAGTACTAGGGGTGCGCATCGTTCGATGTGGTTCGGTTTTGACCCCGAAATGTAACCATAACCGACATGGTGGTTAAATAAATTTGATAACCATAACCAATCCGTTATGTCGGTTTCGGTTAATCGGTTATAACGGTTATAGTGGGTCGGTTTGGATCGGTTAACCGCTAAATAAATATATATTCAATAATAATAATGATATCAAATTATCAATTAACAAAGCGATATCCATAAATTAAACATAGTATCAACCAAAACGCTAAAAGCTGATCCATAAATTCAAATAAAAGTCCAACATGGTGAAATACCAAAAATCCGAAAAATGAATATAGTTTGGTGGACATTTAAGCCCTAAATTATAATATCTCTATACACTCTTGGTTTAGTTATGGTGGTTTTGGAAACATAGATAACCAAAACCGACCCGCTAATTTTCGTTATCAAAAAACAATTAACCGAACCATCGGTTTTAATTACGGTTCGGATTTAGCGGTTCAGCTTTTTTGGTTACAATGGTTACGGATCGATTAATTCGGTTTTTTGCACACTCCTAAGTCCAATTACATGACCTGATCAAAATTGTATTTCATTCCTTCATTTTTTCCTGTTAGCAAACAACATGAAATAATGATTCATTTCATTTCCACTAGTAACCAAACATGATAAATGTAATGGTAATGATTCATTTAATTATCTTATCCATTCTATTATCTTGTCTATTTTATTACCTCGTATCAGACCCTAAGGTTTGAATTCCTATTGCAAATAGGTTGTCTTTCTAATATAATAAATTGGCTTTTGAATATTCTAGTTGATTGGGTTGACTCATACATATAATATTTTTTGAGTTGAGTTTATTCTAGTTTTATATTAACATGTGTTTTACATGATATATTGTTAACAAAACAAAATACCTAGCGGCATGTATGCATCGTGATACCAAACACCGTAAGACACAATATTCGTCCATCCCAAAAACGATCTTTGTTCAATTTCTCTTGCCATCAATCCCGACCATGTATTTTTATTATGGAATCATGTACTTTTTACTTATTTTATAGTTGAGATTGTATTTTCATGTAATTATAGGGTTAACTAGTAAGTCCAGTTCAGTCGTCCAGGATAACCTGGTACTAACCGTTGAACCATTTATGTGCCCTTTCTGATACAGTTTTAAAACCGATTTTAATAAATGCTTCTTAAACCTAAAGTTCAATACTAGTACTTGCGATAGAAACTAGATAGTGCCGGCTATTAGAGGGTGTCGAGAGTGCGCCCGAACATTTTTTTTTATATATATTTTATAAAACAAAAATTATAATATAACAATATGTAGATAAATGCCCAAATTTATTGTTAGGTGTTAAGTTTTGATCCACTTGTTATAAGCCAATAAGATAAGAGTCCAAATCAATGTGTAAATTAATTGAATAAAGCCCAAAACAATTGTTAATTTTTAAGCCAATATCCAAACCCACAATATTAACAAATTAAGAATTTAAAATTCCAATCTACACCAAAATCAAATCCGACTCCCGTGTCTTCGACGACTTGAAGAATTGATTGAAGAACAACTAAAGAAAATAAGATATCTTTTTGCTACAATATTTTTTGCATTGTATATTGATTTATTTGATCTCAGTTATCGTTGATTTGTGAAAAACAATTTATATATATGGCCCTTTTTTGGGACTCATACAGGGCACCCGATTGACGGCCCTAACACTAGAAGAGCCAACACAAGCAACGTACATTACTACCTTACGATCCTGGTTGCTAATTAATATCATCATTTAACAACGTTGAAAGAATCTCATGATGGTCATCACTTCAGTAAACAATAACCGAATTCGCTACCTTATTGAAAAAATATATAGCCATTACAATTTACAACCAACGTTACTGAATGAATAACTTCAAAGCCGGAGACAAATCCAGTCAGCCCTACTAGACGTTCAAGACTAGACAGACTACGACTAACAGCTAACTCAACTCAACTCAAATAATTGGCAGTGGACTTAAGAATATTGGACTATACATTGGGCTTAATAGCCCATCATTAAATAATAACAAATCCAATAAACATAACCACAATTGAATTATTCTAACATTTTTTATCTTGACGTTATCAATATAGTTAACAGCCAAAAGCCCAAAATCATCCTTAGATTTACCTATATATCACTTTCAGTTAAAAAATAAGATTTTCTGCTATTTTCGTTTCTACCGTTTTCAGATTCTGTCGTTTTGTTCCAAAATAAAACATGTACTACACATGTACACTCTTTTAGAGAAAACTAGTAATATCTGAAAATTGACATAATAAAAGCTTCAATAAATTAGATCGCCAATTAAACATATGAACTATTGCGTCCCTTATTTTAATAAATAAAACAAAAGGGGAAAAGTTGAGAAAAAATCTTTGAACCCAAAAGCGATGAATTTGCATTAGAAATTTGGGACCGAGACTGACCTGGCAAGATTTTTTCGTTAACATGTTCTATGGGACTTGTAACTTGTAAATTCAACTTATCACAATCACAATTAAGCAACTTTAACAGTTTGACATGAGTATATAACCTTTTTTTTTTCATGTCAAACTGTTAAAGTTGCTTAAGGCTTAAGTTAACTTCGTATTGAACCATTTAACTAATATTACTACGTAGAGAGACACCATTAATATTCTCCTCAATGAGATCAGAATCCTCACCACATGAGCTAAAAGGGGGTTACGACGCAACTTGTTGCACGTTAACTTGCTACTTTATTGTAAAATGTGGAGTTTTAGTTTAATGAAAAGTATTTGTTATTTGATCTAAAATTTTATTTGAAAATTTCAAATTTAAGTTAATGTTAAGAGTATATTTACATTGCACTCAAAATTTGATAACCTTCAAATTATATGAAGAAGAGTTTGTAATGAAATTATAAGTTGATCTTAAATCACGTGAAAATGTTATCAATACATATACATATGATATGAACTCTCGAGACATAGTACGCGTTGTGTGGTTTGGTTTCGAAAAATCAAAACATATTTTGATGTTAAATAACTGGACAGTCGCAACACGTGGTATATCTCACGAGTTTTAACGTTGAGTTGGTCCCTACAGTAGACGGTTATTGTAGCACCATACGCAAATCCTACATCCACTGGTACAAAATTGTTTTTTTAAGGCGGTTAAATCCATTTTAACCGCCTTAGAAATTGTCGCATCAAAAAATGATTTTCATATTATACATTTTATATGGCGGGTGAAAAAACCGCCTCAAATAAAGAAAACATTTTTTAAGGCGGTTAAATCCATTTCAACCGCCTTAAAAAATGTTTTCTTTATTTGAGGCGGTTC
>WOUH02064798.1:0-10410 GCA_009936405.2 Stevia rebaudiana
AACCTATGTAATTCACCAACTACCTCGTGTAGTTGACCTCTTTACTTATATGTTTCAGGTGCAGTTAAGCGTGAAGCCCCGTGACTAATTTGATTTGGATGGATTAGGATGCATGTGTGTTAGAAGATGTTTTGTTTAATTGCATCTGTGAAATGTTATTTCGGATATGTTAATTTATATATTTTGTAAGACAATGTAATTTGGTAATTTTATATCTATGAAACTAATTAATAGTCAATCATTGAGCTTGTGAACAATCATTGAGGTCACGGCCGGTGTTTCCGCCGCCGGCCAGGGTGTGACATTAAATATCCCTGAAGATATCCAATTCCCCATCCTTCATATCCTCCATCCAGCTATTGATATCTCAGAGATAAACCAACTATCCGATTCTGAACAAATAGAACTTCAGGATCCTTCATCATCTGAAATATCCTGGATGGATCCTATAAAAAACTATTTAGAAACTGACGAAATACCCAAAACTGAGAATAACTCTATAACTTTTAAAATTAAAATGTTTAACTTTACCTTAATACAAGGAAGGTTATATCGAAAATCTTTGGCAGGTCCCTACTTAAGATGTCTAGATAAAGCAGAATCCTTAGAAGTTCTTAAGAATATTCACGAAGGAGATTGTGGTAATCACACTGTTTTCAAAAGTCCTCAGGACTGGTTATTATTAGCCAACCATGAAAAAGGATGCCACCCTATATTCTCAAAAGTGTTATGCATGCCAAAGGCACAGCAATATCCTTCACCAACCAGCTGAACCATTACATCCTATTATCCCTTCACGGCCTTTCTTGAAGTGGGGCATGGATATAGTAGGCAAACTACCAACCGCACCAGGTGGAAAGGTATTCATGCTTACTATAACTGACTATTTATCCAAATGGATTGAAGCAGAAGTCTTTGTCCAAGTTAGAGAAAAAGAAGTAATATACTTTATAAAAAGAAATATCCTAACACATTTTGGGATCCCGGCTAAAATCACTTGTGACAATGGATCTCAATTCATTGGCAAGCGAACCACAAGCTTTTGTGAAAGCTGGGGCATCAAGATGATTACTTCTACACCTGTCCACCCACAAGCTAACGGTCAAGCAGAATCAAGTAACAAAATAATCATTAATAACCTTAAGAAAAAACTAGGATCTAAAAAAGGAATGTGGGAAGAAGAGCTTCCATTTGTCATTTGGGCAGATAGAAACACAATCAAACATGCCATAGGACAAACACCATTCTCTTTGGTGTTTGGTTCAGAAGCAATGTTACCGGTGGAAACTACTATCCCTACAATTAGAACCACACTAAAGGATACTATAATTAACAAACAAAATTTAATAGATGATCTAGACACGGTGAATGAACTAAGAGACCAAGCTAAAATAAGGATAACAGTATATCAAAACAGGATATCTAAAGCATATAATAAGAGTATAAGAATAATAAGATTTAAAATAGGAGACTTAGTATTAAGAAAAGCTTTCCAAAACACCACTAATCCTGCCGATGGTAAATTAGCACCCAAATGGGAAGGGCCTTATAAAATAGAAACCGAGGCAGGGAAAAGGGCATACAAATTAACAACTTTGAATGGAATACCCTTGCCTAGATCGTGGAATGCTATACATCTAAAATACTATTTTTCTTGATATATCCTTATGTATTCTCAGTTATCTTTGTTTATTTTTGCTTTATTATCCTTTCATGACTTGGTACTGAATCGGAGGGGCGTTAAGCTTCCTAACGCCCACCTTCACCAAGGTTTAAGTGTTTTGCAGGATCCTCTAAGATACTTAAGAAGAACACCGATAAAGTTTACACCAGAAAGGGACTGGCCATCCCACACTCGATTTAAGATTCCCATGGGATCTTCAAAGGTTTAGACTTCTTTCACCTCTCTCCCGTAAGCAGGAATTTACACTGCGCCAGGAGCGCACGTTATCCTGGGATAGTTAAGGATATTGAGACCAGTTCATTTTCGGGTGCGTGATAATTTTCAATTATTTTTATTATTCCTAAGGATCTTCATGAAAGGACGATTTTCATCTCATACATAAAAATATCGCCAGGAGCGCAAGTTGATCCTAAGGATACTAAAGCATGGACGGGACGGTTTTCACCTCCACCTAAGAATATCGTCTGGAGCACATGATACAATAAAGGATACCCTTTATTTTTATGGGCCACAGTCGCCATTGATATTTGATCTTAGTCATCAGCCCCAAATTGCCTTGGGTACAAAAGTATTTGGTCTTGGTCACCGGTATAAATTTGTTAAAGATATTCGATTTAATCACCAATTTGGCAAAGGCTTTATCGCTAGTATGTTTAGGCCTAGTCGCCAGAAAAGCAAACGATTTCCACACTTTTAGTATCCTTAAAATTAATGAATTTTTCAGGATATTAAAAATTAAGCGAATGTTCTTGAGGATATCATTCCTTGAAAATTTCAAGACCCCTCAGGAATTCTTATCAGGTATAAGCATATTAATTTCTTTCATTTCAGGAAATTTAAGATGCCACTAGGGCAATACATTCTAAACTATCAAGGTATGTTTCTCTTTATTTTATTCTAGTATAACAAAGTTAAGATATTTCATTGATAAGAAATTTTTACAAAAAGGGGAAAACAAAAATGAAAACATTGCAATATTTAAAATAAATTCTTCCAAAGTCTTTTATCCTTGCCTTTTGAGCTCCTCCTTAGAAGTAAACCTGCGAAGAATACAAAGGAAAATACAAACAACGACAAAACTAAAAAATCAATAATTAGTCATATCCAATGACAAAATAAAGGATAATTCAGGCATCGTCTTGAAACTCAAGATCCCTCAGCCTGAACTATCTAAGTATTCACAACCACACAGTTAAGTATTTAAACAAAGAAAACATTAAAAATTGTCTGCCCCTACATATGGGGACTTTAAAACATAAATTGTTCAACAAAGTATCCTCACAGGATACACCATCACACGGTTGGCTCGGGCCCGGTTATCAATGTCCTTCATCGCCAACTTCCTTCGCCTCCTCCGCCGCTTCGGGCACCACCTCAGTCTCCGCCGGGACCTCAACCTCCTTCATCTTTTTCTCAGCAACACTGCTTGTGCCCACCTCTTCAGCATCCTTTAGCATGAGGGTTTTGCCACTTTCCAAAGCAGCCTTGGCTTTCAGAGATTGGAGACTGGTTTTCCAAGATTCGATTTCGCTTTCAGCCATCTGGAGTTTACAGGTAAAAATAGCAATGAGGGCGGATCTTTTAGCTTTATCTACTGTGATCTCCATTTCAGTCTCTTTTTCTTTCTCGAATTGGATAGCCAAGCCTTGCATTTCTTTTTTCAGCTTCTGGTTTTCTTTCTCCCGAATCTTGCATTTCCTATATGCTTCCAGCTGAGCGTTCTTAACCTCAAGCATGTCGTGGTGCATGATTTTCCTTTCCTCCTTGAACCTCTTAATTATCTGCAAAAGGATAAATTTATTTGAGGATATTTGAAGATAATAAAAATAAATACCTTTACCTTTTGAAGCGCATCGGTCACTTCGATCGAAGGATCTAGGTCGACAACCTCTTTGGTCTCGGTAGCCTTCCTCTTTTTGTTCTTATCAGAATGGAGACCCTTGAGAGATTTAGTCATAGCGGAATTGGTGTCCTCTTTCTTCGCATACACTTCGAGATCGTCCAAATCAAATTCATCTTCTAAAATAAACAAAAATTAGTTTAAACAAAATAATCTGATTTTCTCAAGGATCCTGAAGGATAAGAAGCTTACTGCTAGACATGCTGACCTTCGAGAACTCCGAATTCTGGTTTGAATTGAAAACCACCGAACTAGCTTCGAATTTTCTGGTATCCTCATCAATCCTCAACAGCCTCTCAATCTTTTCTTCACAACCCTTCTCCACGATAGAATCGAACTTAACTGTCGAAATAAAAAATAGACTTTAACACTATGAAATAAAAGTTAACATCTATCCCCAGGGAGTTAATCCTACCCTTTGTAACCCAAGAACTCGAAAGGGTTTTCCCATTAGGGATCGACGAACGTTTAACAAAGAAAAACCTATTTCTCCATTCCGACTCGTTCATGCTTAAGTTCGAAATCAAAGCTTTTCTTTTCGGTCTTTTCTTAAAAATGAATCGACTTTGACCATGGGTAAGGAGTTCGTAGACATTGGAAATCTCGGGGATTCCTATGTCTAGGCTAAAATCCTCGTTTAAACGAAGAATTGTGACCAGTAACCTCCAACCCATGGGCATTAGTTGAACATAACAAAGCTTCGTAAGTTTAAAAAACTCTTCAATTAAAGCGGGAAAAGGGTTAGAAAGACCAAGAGTGAAAGGATACTCATAAAAACAAACCCATTCGCTAGAAACATAGTCGGCTTTTAGCGAAGGGTCGAAATCTAAGAAAATGGTGGAAACGGGAAACTGATTGCTGGATTTGATAAAATCAATTTTTGAATTGACAAAAACATTGATATTTTTGGAGTCGAACGGTAAAATCTCTAAATCAGTAAAACTTTGAATTTCCATGGATGATTCGGAGGATCTTTTTCAAAATAAAAAGCGAAATTGGAAGAAAACTGTAAAAGATAGGGTTTTAAACTTACAGAGGATAAAGATGAAGATCTTTACGGTATATAACGGGTTTTATAATCAAAATATCTTTGACTATGGTCAAATTAAACGTATCTTTGAACGATCTCAGCCACACAAAAGTTAACTAGGGTTAAACATAATAACTGCGATAGTCAAATCATTTGACAGCTGTAATTGGCGATAAGAACTAAGCTGTCACATAGATTTGGGGGCAATTGTTAGGGTCAGAATTATCGAGGATACTTAAGTATCCTGATTTGTGATAATTCTTCTTTATCAATATTTTTGTTAACATTTTATTAACAATGTTTATTATGATGACAAATGTTTACTAACAGTTATTTAAGGCCTGTTTACAGAATAGTTACCATTAAGTATATTGGACTGATTTTAAGGATCGTTGACGATATATTATCCTGGATAGTTGCCGTTTATATTATCAACGAATTACCCATGTGTGAGTAAAAGGACGTGGAGCTAAGTCATCAAGGTGATGCGAGGCCTAATAAAGCGGATCGGGAAGTTTATCATAAGGGACTCGTTAGAAGAGAAGTGGACGATACTTTCCTTAAGAATCGGAACTACTTTGTGTTACCGTTGTACCATTTCAGTTATATAAGGAGCCGATGGACTTAGGTTTACACACACAATTCATTCGCAACTCAGTATTCGCATACAGCTGTTAGGGTTAGAATTATCGAGGATGCTTAAGGATCCTGACTTGCGATAGTTCTTCTCTAATAATATATTTGTTAATAATATATTGATATTATTGTTCAATATTATGATAAGCATTAACTAATAATCATTCAAGACTTGTTTACAGATTAGTTATTCTTATATATAATCGGATGATATGAAGGATCCTTGATTCACTATCTTGGATAGTTACCGTTTATGTAATCAATGAATTATCCACGTGTGAATTATAGGACGTGGAGCTGACTCATCAAGAGGGAAGTTATCCCAAGAAAAGCGGATCGTGGAAGTGTGCTTTCGATGGACCTAGTCAAGAAAAGAGTGGACGAGTCATTCCCCCTTAATCGGGATTATTGTTTATTACCGTTACGTAAATTCAATTATATAAGGAACCAATGGAATTAGGTTGACACACATCAATTCACTCGCAACTTACTATTGGCATACATCTAACATCTGTTTTGCAGTAATCAAGCATTCGAGCATTTTACTTAGCATTTTTTACACTTCATTCACATAGATATCCATCGGTTTGTTTCACTTTTGTACTTGTTTATTCAATTAATAATATTGACAAGACAGGTGATTCTTTGGTCACTTGTCCGAGGTTTTATGCCGGCAATCTGTAATGATTATGGGCTTTTCTCGCTAAAAATCCTTGTTGTTACTACTTTCATATTATGTTTTTGTTGAATTATCCTTAAGGATACTTAAGGATATTAAAAGATAATAAAGAATATTAAAGGATTTATTCATTTAATCGTTAATTCGTCAGATTTCATATTTAAACAAACACTTATCCTCACTTAACTAATTAGGAATATCTAAAATTGGCATTTGTTGATTTTTGACCAAAACATAGTATAAAAGGAAATATTTTGAGATTTATAAAAAAAATTAGTTTTGTGAATGTTATTGTAATGCACCTCTTTTCCTTTGTAAAGTAAATTATTAATTCATTATGAATTGTTTTATACAATTGTAAGTGATATGGGCCCTTGAAGAGTAAAGAGTATAAATGAAATAAAATGAAATTACTAATATTAGGTAGGGATCTTAAAGTTACTAACTAAACAAAAATAGTTGTATGCATAATTTTTTTTTCAAAGTTTTGAATAATTTTAACCTTTGTTAATGTAGTTATATACTTTTCTCTCCTAGTTTTACAGACTCATGCAATATATATATACACGCTCTTTTCAACAACCGCGTATTGAAAAAACTTCATTTCAAAGTTTATACAGAAATGACGATTGAATAACAAAATACAAGTTAATGTAGTATTAATACAATTGTTCTTACCATGTATAATTAATAAGCATAAGTTTTTAGTAATGGATTACAAGTTTATTGATGATTAACGATTACATTGGTAGAATCCGTGTGATACATGGATTTAACATAGTGAATATATAATAATAAACATATAATAGTTATTAAAATATTGCACCTAAAAAACTAACTAAACCGAAACAAACCAAATTAAACCACTAAATTGGTTGATTCGGTAGGTTTGAAACTTAGAACCATCCAAGTAATGAATTTGGACCCTTTAAGTACCACTTATTGTACGTTTTAATAATAATTATTTTTATAACATAATATGTATATATATCATTCATATTGATATTTAAAATCTTGATAATTCTAATTCAACCTAACGAAAAAAATATGACACACCCTACACGACTCGTTTAGTTTATTGTTCCTGTTTCTTAAAACCAAAACCGGACCGTGACCAACTTTAGAGTCTATTTATATCTTTAACAATGATAACAAAGTAGTTTGCTTAATAAAACGTAATGCTTGATGGTAGCTAGAGTGAAAAAGAACCCATTCATGATTCATAAACCATAACATATGAATTTTGCAACTGTTTCCTTAGCATGCCAACAATGCCAAGTTCTAGTTAGTCTTAGGAATGACATGTACCTTGTGTGATACATATGATGGCGTAACTTTCATCTATAAATGTTCATTTTACAAAATCAAAACTAGATACATCTAAATAATGGAAAAGAAAGAATACAGAATCATGGTATTTATGTTGATGTTGGGACTAATGGTGCAGGGAAGCGCAGGGTTCCCTTGCGGAACCACATTCTTCGCCGCACTGATCCAACTGATTCCTTGTAGGGCTTCGGTTGCGCCGTTTAGCCCTATTCCCCCAAGTGATGCATGTTGTGCCGCAATAAGGATCTTGGGTCAGCCTTGTTTGTGTGTGCTTGTCAATGGCCCGCCCATATCCGGTGTTGACCGGGGCTTGGCCATGCAACTTCCCGATAAATGCAACACCAATTTTGGACCATGTACCTTCTTATCCTTTGAGGCTAAATAACTTAGTTAAGGAAAAATATAGATATTATTAAACGGGTTGGGTTGGGTTAAAACAAGCTTTGATGAATATAAACGGGTAATTTGTTTTTTAATACATATATATCACAAACAACTATGCCATAGAAAGTTATTATTTAATATATTAATGTACATAGAAACGACTTGTGTGCAGGTGAATTAGCGAAGGAAAAACATAGAACGTAGAGACGCTTCTGCTGGAACGAAGAGAGTAAAGTTTGTGGTTTGATGAGGCATTAAATAATTTAAATTATATTGAAGGTTTAAGTATGTTGTATTAGTTTCTCCATTTTGTTATTTAAATTTAAATAAATATGAAGTCTGTTGTTTTGGAGATGCTTTTAGACTTTCACGTTCACAAAATTTATTCGTTGACAAAATGCATCACCATAATTTTGGATTTAATAATGTTAAATATGAACATTGAAATTTAGAAAATCAGTAAAATTTAACATAATTCTTAGTTATGCCATGTATTAGCAACTTTATCTGATATTCTACAAATAGAGGAACCACATGTATTTCTAGCAAGTCAAGCTAGGGCTTGAGGCCACCAAAATGTTAGGGTCTCGATTTTTAAAACAAAATTCATGTATCTCTTTCTGATAGTAAATTATGATGATATTTTCATTGACATCTTATTAGATTAGGCTACATCGAAATGCACCAAAAGCTAATCTACAAATTTATAAAGGCCTAAAATATATTCGTTATTTTAGGTTGTTAAACTAATAGAAAAAATAAATATGTATATGATTTGTATTGTCAGATCAATTTGAAAATTAAAGTAAAGTAACAAGTAATTTTGAATTAAAAACATACTTTGGTTACATTAAACTTAAGTGGAATGGATGAGTGAATGGAATGGACAAGGTAATGGAATTGACACAAGAATAAAATGGATAATTACTATCCTATTGTCATGTTTGGTTAATAAATCATTATTTCATTTTTGGTAGACAGAAAAGGATGAAGGAATGAAGTACAATTTGGGTCGGATCATGGTTACAGTCATTATTTCAATCATGTATAGGGTTGTGGTTCAGCTCATGAGTCGGTTCGTGGTTCAAGTTGTAGGCTGGGTCAGGGTTTGGTTCGTGTGTCGACTCATGGCTCGGGTTGTGGGTTGGGTCATGGTTTTGGTCGTGGGTCGGTTCATGGTTCGGGCCATTTTTCCTGTTCATGGGTCGAGTTATGTGTTCAGCTCATGTGTCGGTTCGTGAGTCGGATCATAGGTGGGTTAGGTCATGGTTTTGGTTGTGGATCGCTTCATATGTTTGTTCACGGGCAAGGCCATGATTTGGATCATGGGTCGGGTTATAGTTCGACACATGGTTTGGGCCATGAGTCGGGTCATGGTTCGAGTCATGGGTTGGATCATGAGTTGGGTAATGAGTTGGGTCGTGGTTTCTGTTAGGGCTGAGATAATCCGGGTTAAATAAACTTATTTTAGGATATTTCGGAATATCATGTTATCCTTACTAATGAGTTGAATAAAGCAATGCAGGTTATTTTATTCAGGCATATCTGAGGATATTCGAGAATATGAGAAGCGTATACGCTGGGAGTAATTAGCTATCAGTTACGAGACCATCTTATCCACGATTGTGAGAACGTGGGGATTATTTGAATCTCTCCCGAATAAAGTGGATCTGTGTTGGGTCATACATAATGGTTGTACATCCTCACGATAGTCTTGATCCTTTCGGTGGTGGCGTGGATATGTCCTCTCGATTATTAACAATCGAGAGGTGGGCTTATGGGTTTTATTTTTTGTTAACATGTTTAGTTTGTGGGCTTTTAATTGCAATCGGTATTATATAAACCGAAGGTAATCTCATTAGGCGTGTTGATCGTGATTTGTCAAAGTTTAGGGTTTTTCGTTTATCAGGTCGATCAAGAACTAATTGTACCGGTCGACTCTTGTAGTTGAGTGCAATATTGATAGTAAGTGTTTTCCTTCATATTGTTCGTGTTTTCTTGGCTTCATTCTTGTTGAGTTTGTTTAGATTCCGCATAAACAAACAGTTTAATTGATATCACGCTGTTAGAAACGGATTAGGGACTAACAAGTGGTATCAAAGCCTGCGAACCTATTCGTGGCTCAAGTGTGATATCAACTAGTGAAGAAAATACGATTTTTAAAGAAGAATTTGACGTTTTTATGTCTCCTGCGATAAACAGTGAAGAAACAGGGTCAAAATCGGTGGTTTGATCTTAAAAACCAAAGTTTTAGGGCTGTTGGTGAAAGATTGAATCAGTTTCCTTGATTAAAGGATTTGATTCGAGGATTTTCTACAAAATCCTCTCGATTTGGACTCCTCTCTAAGGCCTCTCGACAGATTGTCCTCTCGAAAGTGAAACCTCTCGAAAGTGAAACCTCTCGACAGTGAAACCTCTCGACAGTGAAACCTCTCGATCAAGTCTTCACGGAAACCTCTCGACCAGAACCATCTACTCGATCACGTCCTCATAACAACGCTCTCGATCAAGTCTTCACGGAAACCTCTCGACCAGAACCATCCACTCGATCAGGTCCTCACAACAAACCTCTCGACAGAAACAATCCTCTCGACAAGAACAATCTTCTCGAAATCAAACATCTTCTCGGATGATTAGAACCTCACGACAGTTAAAAGTGTTTAAAACAAACTTGGACTACTAATAATTTTGTGCAGGTTACCTTTGCTATAATGGATTCTGCTTTAGTTACCAAGAACAACGAAGAGGATGTTATTATCGGTACTTCA
>WOUH02064809.1:0-10410 GCA_009936405.2 Stevia rebaudiana
TTTACATTATATATATATATATATATATATATATATATATATATATAGAGAGAGAGAGAGAGAGAGAGTATAGATAAAATGGAAACCCAGTTTCAATGAGAAAACATGAAACTCATTTATAAAATTATACATATATTTTTTGCAAAAAAAAAAAAATAGGGTAGATTTTATACCAATTTTCGCTACGTTTTGTAAAAAAAATAAAAAAAAAACGACGAGGGGATTTTAAAAAAATCAACAAAAAAAAAAAACATTTTACATAAGTACCTGATGGGGTTTCAGTTGTTTACAAATGTAAATATATATATATGAGTTGTACATGTCTCCGTATTCCTATAACTATAATCCGTATTGTGATAACTGTTTGTAATTATTTTTGTTGTGGCAGTCCGTTTTTTTCCTCAGTTTGATCATTTGATACGTTTCTATATTTACGGACCCTCATACCCTCACCCAGATGACATATGGTGCATTATTTTACCTTTCTACGCTTCTCACGGTTTTTCCTCTTTGTATGTTAACCGTTATCATTTGAGTTGAGAAACCCTTCAAATCATATGTAAAATTATTTTCTTAAAAAGAGCTGGTCTTATATGTATTTTCATCACTTAAACAAATTCAAAAAAGCGGCAACTTCTTTTAATATTAAAAATATATGTAAGGAAATCACATCTTTAACTAGTATTGAAAGTCGGCCTCTTCGGCTAAGTACTCGGTCCTCAACCTTAGACGTTAGCGCTATTCTCCAACTTGGCAAAAGTATCTTGAAAGGTCCAAATCGGTCAACCTCGGCTAGAACTCGGGCTACTCGGCCTTGGACTTGGTCTACTCCGGCTACTCGATCTACTAGATCCAACTCAGTTAAGTTGGATTTTTGCAGATTTTTATCGATTGTCATTGTTTTTCGATGATTATTGTTAGATTTTCAACGTTTTTTATGGAGATACCTTCAAAGGTGATAATTAATTGATTACTACATCTATATATTAAATAATTAATGTCAATTTTTGAGATAGTTTATTATTTGAAAATGTATTCTTTTTTATTAAGACAAAATTACAGAAAACGTCCTTTAGGTTTCTATAAAACTACATGTTTCTATACCAGGCCATTCTAGCTAGGGGTATTAAAAAAGATCCGAATCCGAAACCGAACCCGAATTATCCAAAATTCCGAATACGAATTATCCGAAATTTCGGATTCGGATATTGATTTTTAAAATTTTAGGATATTAGGATATCTGAAATATCCGAAATTTCGGATATTTTTCGGTTATTTCGGATAATTTCCGGATATTTTGGATATTCTTCGGAAATATTCGGATAATTTTTGGATATTTTTTTTCGGATATTTTTCGGATACTTTGGATATCCGGATTATTTTCTTAATTTTTTGAAATTATGAATTAATAAATATTTTTTCAAATTCGGATATCCGATTGGATATCCGAATCTGTATCCGAAATTTCGGATACGGATTCGTATAGTGAAAAATAGGTATCCGAACTACCGAATATCCGAACTTGAACACCCCTAATTCTAACTTTATCGTTTTATATATTCCGTCCAAATCATTTGATGAAAGTAATTTCTTCCCTTATATAGTCCCACATGTAAATTTATCCCTTTTTCTGATCTCTTATCGGGAATCCAAGGACGACCTTGTTTTTAATCTCAGTGTACACAGTCATAAAGCAAACTTTGTTACTACCGACCTTGTCTTCGAGATTTTAAGTGTCATGTGGGATTATTAAAAACGGGCCCTATATATACTGTAAATATTCGTAAATCGAAAATTAGGTTAACATTTTAATAATTTATGGGTTACTGAATCTCTAAGTCATTTGTATTTGAATTAAAACTTTAATAAGTTAAATAATTCTGATTGTAAATCTTAAACATTTTTTTATGATTATAATTATATGTAAAAAAATCAAAATTTCAGGCTCTGAAAAATCATGGGCATGTGCGGTCGGACCTCCTACACACCTTAATAGCCTCCCATGCTAACGATACAATTATCTCTACTATATAGTTTTTAGTTTTGAGTGTACACCCTCAGAAAGCAAATTTAATTACTACCGATCCGGGCCGTCTCCTAGATTTTAAGTGTCATGTGCGACTATTAAAAATGGGCCCTATATATACGGTAAATATTCGTAAATCAAAAATTGGGTTAACATTTTAATAATTTATGGGTTAATGAATCTTTATGTCATTTGTATTTGAATTAAAACTTTAATAAGTTAAATAATTGTGATTGTAAATCGTAACATTTTTGTTATGATTATAATTATATGTAAAAAAAATAAAGAATTCAGGCCCTAAAAAATCAAGGACATGTGCGGCCGCACCTCCTACACACCCTAATAGCCTCCCATGCAAACGATACAATTATCTATACTATATAGTTTTTTATTTTAAGTGTACACTGTCATAAAGCAAATTTTATTTATTAGCAATAAAATTATCTATATCCATATCCATATCCATATCTATAATCTATAATATATAATATATAATATATAATAAAAGAAGGTTTGTGATTGACACATATTAGTTTGTAATAACATCCTCCATCTTTTTTCAGTTTCTCTCTCATATTAATTTGTATAATCACTTTATTAATCAAAAAGTAATTTTAACAACTAAATATAGCAAATCATTTATAAATTAATTAAATAAAAATAATTGATTACAAAGTTTAAATATTATAATAGAATCCAATCTTATTTTTTAACAAAAGATCAATGTTAGTTGTTTTAAATCACGGGTTACAATTTTATGAAATCAAAGATTAATTTTTTGTGTTTGTCATATATAATCTTTCATATATGTTTGACTATTTTTTTTACATATAATATTTAATATTTCTCTATTTAAGTAACTTTTTTTAATATTTGTTTATTCAATATGTGTGAAACACTGGTTCTAACCTTGTAATTTGTAAAACTATATACAAGATTAAGTGCAAACGTGTGCGGTGATGCATGATTACATTCAGCGACCTCTCCATGCCATGGTACGAGACTCTGAATATCCTCCGTTCCAACAAGTAAAAATCAAAATCTATCGAATTGGATAGTATCCTCTAGCAACCAAAATACAAAATACATATTCACTCACCCTAAGACACTAATAAAAAAACAGATTTTGGGTGTGTTGGGAGATGAAACTAAAGAGGTTATTTCCAAAGACCGGTAAGTCAAAATAGGTTGAGGGTTCAAGTCTCATAGTGGACAAAATTTGCTGTTCAGAAAAGAAAAAATTTGCTGTCCATGAGTCGACTTTGAACATAGCCCCGAAAAGGATGTGTTAACAAATGAGATCCTCTGCCTTTATAAAAAATTACGTTTGAATTGATGATCATTAACCTTAAAGCGTGTTTCTCGTAAGTTTTTCTATATATGAAACTCGTTGATGCTAGTTTTTTCTTCATTTCTCACAAGAAAGATATATAGCATTGATTAAAGCAGCCACTGTTGCATCATTTTATTGTAAGATTTTTTTTTTTTTTTTTTTAAATTTGGACTTGGAACTTGTATTACAATGAAGTCACAATCCCTATAATTAAGGGGGTGCTCAAAAGTACAAAACCCGAATATGGAGGAACCCACCTTATAATATATACAAGCATATACGAACCCATAAAGTTGGACAGAAACCAAGAATGATTCATACTTATTTATCTCCAAAAAAACCCGCAAAAAGAGATAAAAAAAAAAATGCTAAGTAACCTGTACACCCACTGAAATAGAGATAAAAAATCAGAAACATTCAAAATTTGAAGTGACTGAAAAGAGAGCGGCAATTAGTCCCAAAGCTACAAATAGCAGCAGTTATCCAGAAAGCGCATCACCTGTATACATCCCAGTTTGTCCAAGAAAAGATTTTTTAGAATCTGTTGTCTAATAAACGATTTTACAGATTTAAAATATAATATTTGTAAAATTGTTGGCTGAACTTTATGTTCGAAAATCATGTCCTCACTATTAGGGATGTTCAAATTGGATATCCGGTAGTTTGGATATCCGAAATTTCGGATACGGATTCGGATATCGATAGGAAATCCGAAAAATATCCGAAATTTTGGATAGTTCGGATATCCGAATATCCGAAAATTTTAAAAATCAATATCCGAATTCGAAATTTCGGATATCCGAAATTTCAAATAATTCGGATTCGGAATTTCGGATAATTCGGGTTCGGTTTCGGATTCGGATCTTTTTTAACACCCCTACTCAGTACCCCCATTTCTATGGATGATTTTTACCCAACATATTAGAGCATTCACGTCACTTACTTTATTTTTCTGTGAGGGGTTTCCCAACAATTTGATCTTGATTAATGTGAATGATTTTAAGTGGAGTGATTGAGATATTTTTATCCATTCTTCATATTTAGCAAAAAAAAAAAAAAAAAAAACATGGAGATGTAGATTTACTTGAAAAGAGAGAAAATGTAATGATGTTAGTTTATTATTGTTTAAAGTTGTAGTGAAGGAAGAAAAAGAGAAAAGATAACTATAATGGTATAAAAAATATTATTAAATTAAAAAAATTAAGAGTTATAAAAATAAGAGTGAATAATTACGGTTGTGGTCCTCGTGGTTTACCTTTTCTAATTGTTTCAACAAAAAAAAAAAAGAATTTTCTAACAACTAAGGCTTTGACCGTAAATTTTTAACCATTTTGGCCCCTAGATGTAACCCCAGTTAAATATCCATGTTAACATGAGGGTTTTTTTATTCATGATTTTTTATGGATTCCGTACTATTAATCATGTTTAACACTTAAACACTAACACTCATGGGCATGACACTGTCCTCCAAAATCATGTTCTTTTGTAAACAACCTTCTTTTCAGCTAAAACCTTAAGTCATTATAATGTTATTCCAAATCGACATTCTGTTCTTCTTCCTTGGTTTGATTATTGTGGTCCAGTTAAACAATCTTGTTCATGTTCCTTTTTTATGGTTTGATTGTTATTGTTTGAATATTAGTACAACATGTTTACTATTTGGTTATTAACCATAATGTTGCTAGTTCAAAATGGGTAAATGTAGGGTTAATGTAGATGTTTTATAAATGGTTTTCTATTTGTAATATCAAAAACTTATAAATGTTTTTCCTCAACTGTTTTAGAATACATAAAAAATGAAAGGTAAATGGGTTATAATGGGTTCATTGACATTTCACTTTTGGGTGGATCTTTCCAAGCAACAATCCACATCCTCTTCCTTGTAATTACGTAATTGAATATTAGGTAAAAAACAGCATAGACGAACAACATAAAATAATACTTTTCTTGTGACAATGGAATCCTCTATAATGGTTGCATTACTATAGGTGGGTAGCATAGAATCGCAGTCGTTGAACAATTATTGAAAGCCGATGAAGATTTGAAATTGAACATGGAATCGTAGAGCACTCATAAGTGAATTACCTTGCAGAGGTAAACAATAGAAAGCCCATGAATATTTGACAACTTTGCCTCTCATTTACCTTGCATTTAATGATTATTAATAGTGGAAACTTAACTGGGATTAGATCTAGGGGTCAAAAGAGTTAAAAGTTTAAACATGAGATTCTCAGTCCTTAGATAATTCTTTTTTAGGTTGAAATAGTTAAAAGAGGTAAACCATAGGGGCAAAAAACGTAATTCACTCTAAATATAAAGATGAAGCAACTAGTTTGAATGCTCTTAGAGCACTCACATTTGAGTTTTTATAAATTATGTGAAGTTCTTAATGTTATTAAGATTAGTTGTAAGTAGTTGTGAGTAGAGAGATGTAGAAATATTGATGAAGCCAATAAATATATAAAAACACTCTTCATTAAAGTAAATTGATTTGTAATATTATTAATTGTGTCGATTATAGAACAAATGGCATTTGAAAAATAGAAGAAGTTCAAACTTCATAACCAACTTGAAGAAGAAAATGTGCATAAATGACAAATGGAATGGAGAATTACAGAAAAAATACCGGACTTTAGCAGTGAATGAATAAAACAGGTGATAAGATATTTAATATGGATAATATAGGATTGAATGATAGGTATATATAGATTTTCAAGCTTTTCTGGTTTTCTTAATAGATTAATAATGTATTAATGTAATTCTGTTTTGAAAAATATAAATTATAAAAAATAAGAAAGCTATTTAAAAATTAAACAATTGAAATAAATATCATTTATTTTTTTTTGTAAAACATGACATGTAACATATATGCAATGTTGTCCAATCATAAAATGCCAATTGTTATATAGCTTAACTCGTGACGAATTGTTATTGTTTATTAAAAATGATAGATAGATAGATACGATTATACGAAACATAATAACATAATGTTATAAAGTAAGTAGGTTCTATCATAACGCATGAATAGAAACACCATTATCCTTCTTGTTACCTTAATTTTAAATCCATGACACCAAACACACCGAATAGTTACGATATGATCGGTTAACAACTAATATACGAGATGGACACATTTTTTCACTTAACGATTGATTTATAAATACGGTGTGTAATGCTTCAGACCTCACGCCCCAATCGACATGTCACATATTATATTCCAAAGATCACCACCATCATGTTGCGATCCCACTCATGAAAAACCATCACGCGCGCTCCTCCTAACGCCCCCTCCTAATCCCCATCGGTGCAACGTTTCTGTACGAGATCAAAACCACATCAAAGCCACTTGGGCATCACGTCCTTGCTTAACTATGGGGACTTATTAATAGTGTTTTGTAGACTTAAAACAAAATTTTGAATTCTGGATTGTAACATTAGTTTTGTCATATATTACTTTGAGTTAAAGTATAGTATTGTAAAAAAAAATATTAGCATAAACAATAACCATAATATAGATGTTAACTTTGGAAACAAAAATCTTTGTCATCAAAATTAATGTATGTGAATAAAATCGGGTTATAGTTTGGTACGCAATGTATGTTTATTAACAATTTGTCTAATTGTAAACTTTGATTTATGTCAAATAGTTAAGATCTTAGAAATTTATTAGCAATATGTTCTCTCTATCGTGTGTTAGTCATGTATGAAAAATTGTAAGGAAACACGATATAAACAACATACTTTTCAAAAAAAAAATTTGACGTATTATATATATAGAGGTTGGATCCGCTAAAAACACTATTATATATATAGAGGTTGGAAGAAATCTTGGCCATTGATTTGCTTAATCAATAGTTAAGATTGAATGAAATTAAAATGTAAGTAAAGAAAGAAGGAAAATGTAATGATGGAAACCCACTTGTTGACTTTTAAATTTCCTCTCACCTTTATTTAAACATTTATAACTTTTTCATACGACATTATTTTTTTTTTTATTAAAATTACACCATAAAAACAAGCGTTTTTCTCTCTTTAATTTGAGTACCATTGTTATATACTTTTTTTTAAACTTAAAAAGAAAATCTAGTACGGTAATATAGTACAAAAGAATCTAGTACAAAAAAATCGAGTTTTTTTTTGTTTTAAGACGACAAAGGAAAAAATACATATGACAGTACATGTATATCTATTTGTTTGAGAATACAGTACATGTATTTCTAGTTGTTTTGATAATACAGTACATGTACATCTAGTTGTTTTGATAATACAATAAATGTACATCTAGTTGTTTTGAGAATACAAACATGTGTATATTTAGTTGTTTTGAAAATACAATACATGTGTATATCTAGTTGTTTTGAGAATACCGTACATGTATATCTTGTTTTTTGATAATACAATACATGTATATCTATTTGTTTTGAAAATACAGTACATGTATATATATATATAGTTTTTTTGTAATAGATTTTTTGTACTAGATTCTTTTGTACTATATCACCGTACTAGATTTTTTTAAGTTTAGAAAAAATATATAACAATAGTACTCAAATTAAAGAGAAAAAAACCCTTGTTTTTATGGTGCAATTTTTATAAAAAAATAATATCGTCTGAAAAAGTTATTAATGTTAAAAAAAATGGGGGAAAAGTTCAAAAGAAGTTAACAAATGGTTTTACATGCATGTCATTTCATTTTTTTTACAAATGGATGACCAAGAATTATTCCTATTATTTTTAGGCAAGATCTCCTTCCTATTTTATCATTCCTTTATAATATTTTTTGTAACTTCGCATAAAGCATAGTATTGGGGTTATTATCATTGTTATTACATATATTAACATTTTAAAATTATCAAACACAAGTATAAACTTAAGTCCCTATTTCCTAGGAACCTTAGATCTGGATCCATGCAACTTCCTTTAACTTAAACTTAGACAATCTTTACTCATATACTTGAATTCTTATGATGTATAGATTTAGGTTGACATTATTGGCGCTCACGCTTAATCTTGGACGTTTATTTTTTCGCATACTTGCTCATGACTCATTGTCGCTAAGGTGAGTTTACATAGCCCCCTTTTAATCTCTTTACTTTTAAACATCGGGGCTGGAACATCTATTCGAATTACTTATTCTTTTACTTGTTTTCATGCAATTCAAATACTTGTAACATAAATACTCTATGCTATTATGTGTAAACTATCATGATGGCTATTTTATACTTTGCGTGTATTCATTAACTGTTAAAAGCCCCTTTTTAACGGACGTAGATCTATGGGGACTAACCACCCCGACCCTGCCGGTGACTATGCAAAATGAAAAACGTGATGCTTGATATTCTTTTGTTGTTGATGCTTGGTACATTTTAGGCTTGAATACACGGTAGTCGGTTGTGTGTGTTTTTTTACATGATTGCCTTAGGATATACATGTGAAGAGTATGTGACTTATATTATTTTTAGATATGGAGTCAAAACCTATGTGACTCACCAACTACATCGCGTACTTGACAATTTTTCTTATATGTTTCAGGTGCAAGATTAGACAAGCTTTTGACATGATCACTTAGAGACTTTTTGGACTTAGTTAAACTTAAATAGACATGTTGTATTGTATTTTGTGTAAAGTATTGTTTTTTGTTTGAAACATTGTAAACCGATACTAAAACATTATGAAACCCTTATAGTAAATCAAGTGTTGTTGAACAATTGTGTCACGCATGTGAATTCCGCCACCGACAGGGTGTGACATTCGATCAGTTTCATTTATCTGACGACGAAAGCAACATTCCCCCTCCCAACGATACTATTACACTTTTAAACTCCACCCACCAAAAATTACCTATAAATACCAAATAATTTCAACCTTTTTCATACAAATTCTTTGAATTGTCTCACAAATTCAATCAAAATTCTCACAAAAAAATATATCCAAACGAATTACCAATCGGTCGCCCTCACCCGTGGACCAACGAAGAAGAGGAAGTTTTGCCCGAGTTTATACCGCCATTTAAAACAATGAGATTCCACTTCATCACTTTTTTTCATTTTTGGGGCCGGGTAGCTGGCGTCTATCGGAACAATTATGACCAAAGTATGTGCAAGGCTCACCAACTATTTACCAGTTGGGCTAATACGAGAGAAAAAATTGGTCGGTGCACAGGAATTTGCACATTGATCAATGGGTCCCGTGAACCGGCATGGAACCAGGACGACAGTTTGGAGAGGGCGAAAGCCCAATATCAAAATGACATGAGTCATAACTTTACCCATGTCGGTGTGTAGGCCATTGTGACCCCGTGTTTGGATTAATGACAAAGTCTTATGAGTTTTTATATTTTATTTTCATGTTATCCTTTATTTATGTTTTTAAATGTTAGATTTAAATTTAAGTTTTTAATTAATGAAAGTGCATGTGTTTTTAATTTATGTTTAAAAAAAAAAGTGCGTTGAGGGTTGAAAAAAGTACTATTACATAGATTTCGAGTTGAAAAAGGTCAAAGCAGCAACTGAAGAGGGTTTACCATACCCACACTCTAATTTTAAATATGATAGCATAATAATAATACCCGTTAAAAAAACCTGGATCAAGGGACATTTGTGCCAATGGTACCATAGTACTTCATAAATGGAAGGTTTCAAGGTGGACTCGCTCAGAGAAAAAAAAAACTCTTGGGTGAGTCAGGCAGGGCCGGCCTAAGGGTGGGGCGAAGTGGACCGTCGCTCCGGGCCTGATATTTTGAGGGGCCCAAAATTTTTAAAAAAATTTCATTATAATAATTTCTTTCTAATTATATTCAACAAACTATCATATAGCTTGGTGGTTAAGATATTTCATTTAACACTAAGAGGTCATGGGTTTAATTCCCATCCCTTGCGTCTCATTTAAATTTTGATTAATCATTCTCTTACTTATTTTAATTCATCTTTTAATAAAAATAAAAAAAATCTTTAAAAATATACAAAAATCTTGAGAAAACATATTTATGCTGTTAATTTTCACAAATTTTCAAAAAATAGTTTACATATTTTGAGTAATTAATCTATTTAAT
>WOUH02064820.1:0-10409 GCA_009936405.2 Stevia rebaudiana
AAGATTATGAGAGGTAATCGAGATTTACAAGGAAGGTTATTGATAAAGAATGGTGGCCGAAACATATATTTGAAACACGTGTGGAGATATTTTATATTTTTATGACTCAAAATGAATTATTATTGTATATTGATTTTTAATTTGAAAATCACTATGTTTATGACTGATCTTCCTTATTTACGTGTTTGTTATAATTTAATTTAGTAATGTAACACCGATTTTATGAAAAAGATAATTGACGAGAGTATTGTCAAACATACTAACATAAACGTGTATCATGTTACACAAACATAAATGAGTATCATTCTAGATAGACGACTTCGATACAAAAATATGAAATACAATATATCACAAGATGACTGATAAATTAACAGATAACGAGTACGGCGCTGTAAACTATCGCCGCCGCATCGCGCGGGTACCCTACTAGTAGAGATAAAGATGGAGATATTGATGTGAATGCTCTTAGAGAGATGGTGACAAAAGCAATTGCAAGAAAGGATACCAATTTTAGGGTTACATATAGAAGGAAATATGAAAAGGGTCAAAATGTGGCACCTGTCGGTAGATAGATTTGATTCCAAATTATCTAATTGGAAAGCAATAAGGTTATCGATGTCGGGGATGAAAAGCAAGTTATCAAAGGCGGTGTTAGGAAGTTTGTCTTACTTCTTATTAATTAGTTTTCAGAGTTCCATTTAAGGTATTCAACACCCTGGACGCTTTCGAAAGGAACAACTAGGTTCCTTTGAAGGTTAACTATCATGAGTGGTGCGTTCTATTAGATTGAAATCCGACCAAGAAACTCTATTATAGGGGGTGAACAATTGTGGATCACGCGTGAAATGATGTGGGAGTCATGAGATCATCATATCGCTAATTGTCATACTGCAACAACAATTTGGTGGAACGGTTCTAACCCCAAAAGCTAAACCCTAAAAGCTAACATGAAAGAGTTCGACGAGACCGTTCTAACATCACTGAAATGAGTTCAATCAGAGTCCGTATGACTCGGTTATGAGAATATTAAAATCCTTCTTATCCTTTCTACAATAAGAAGTCTTCCTATTTGATCATAATCCTAAAAGCCTAACCGGGAAAGATGGCTATATTTCAATGTAAGGGATTTGATTATGTGATATGTGTTTGTATGGGATTTCCAATCTCTCGCTTACACCGGTTAATAAAACTTGGTTGTTAAAATAAATCTATATATTTAATAACTAACATCCGCTTGTACCTCAAGAAGACGAATGTGGAATTAAAAGTAAGGAACAAGGGTGTCAACTTGTTATAACCATGAACCATAAATCCCCAACACATCACGTGTACCTTGTAGTGTTATTAAATGTCTTGCACGTACGCAATTATTTTGCATTAATGATACATTTGTATTTCACATGTATAAGAGCTTATTATGCCAACAAAATACTAAACTAAGAATATTTATATGAAGGTCGGTAGATGTCAAAACAGGATGTAACATGTTGGCCCCTTGTAACGTGAAGTTGTGCTCTCTTAATTACGTTACTCTCGTATAAGTTTTTATTTAAATTTCGACCTCATCTAGTATATTAATAACATTATAAAGGTTTTTAGACACATCATGTCATTAGAAAATACCAACCCATAAAGTTCGTATTTCCTAATTATGTGGACAAATCACCAATAACACTAGGACGTTAATCTATCATATATATCAAAGTCTAATTCCTTATGAATTATACTTGAAAGTGAGTTTATGATCTATCTATAAACATATACGAGTATTTATAAAGAAGATTTGTTTTAACAAATGTTAATAATGGGTTTAAAATCATGTTTTATAAAAGTTAAGGTTTCATTAATTTGCTAAGATAAGCTACTTTATTATAAAAAAAATTAAGTAAATAACATAAATGATTTATTTAATGGGCACATTTTTTATGAAAAAGAAATACAAATAATAACTTACATAACCGCATACAAAAAAAAAGTACTTAGTCCAGGAGTTATACACCGTGAAACGGTGAAAGTGTGAAACACAAATACATAGTTGATGCTATGTGCCTTTGGTGCAGTGGCATGGGCATTTGGCCTTCCTTTGAGAGGTCAAGGGTTCGAAACCCATGGGGGTTTTACAGTGTAAAAAGCTGGTTTCCACCCGAACGGTTAAGCAGGGACGTCAGGTTCCGCTATCACCACGGGTTTAACTTTTGGGGGGGTAGTAGTGGTCTGTGGTCGCAGCACGTAGGGGTTGGGTCGGGTCTCTTTGATGTTAAAAAAAAATAAATAAATAGATAAAAAATACATAGTTGATGCCATGAAAGGCGTGATAACCTCCCTTATGTGAAGCGGAGTGTGGGTTGGTCTTTGTGAGTTTTTCACTCAGTGTGAATAAGATAAAAGTTAAGCTTGAGCCAATTAAATTATAAGTAAATTCTTAAAATATTAATTTATATTGATAAAAAATAAATCTTACTCTATTCATTCTGGTACAGGTACATGTATATCATTTGAAAATCCTATTTGATAGATAACTTTAATGTTTAATGGAAACTGGTTGTATACTTGTATTCTTACTAGTATGGGACATGATTTTTGGTTTTGGTTTTGGTTTTATCATATGTTGAATTGGTTGTTCAGGTTGTTGAGTTGGTTGTTTGGAGTTATTGAATTGGATGTTTGGTTCGTTGAATTGGTTGTTCACATTGAATGGATCCATTGTGAGATGATTAGAGGTCGTAAAAAACCCAAGCTCGACAGCTATAACCGAAACCTGTAACAATTGAGCCGGATACCTAAGGCCCGACAGGAATCAAACCGGGACTAGGTGATACCCTACTTGATTCCTTGACCCTTAACAGATTGGGTATGGGACATTTTACAAATATTATCAAATACACGACCAGAACTTGACCTAACTCTCACGAACCTGGGAATTTAGAGTTGCATTCGTGTCCGAACGATGCATTGATTTTAACAAATTTTGATATGAAACCTGTTTTTGCACCCCCCATGCGCAGGCACGCAAGGGTAGGACCTATGGTAAAACTCATCACAAGCCCTTGAAAAACAATGAGGTTTATCCTTATAAATAAACTATTTTGTATTCACCCCACCATTGTGTGACAATGTGAAACCCACATATGAGACATTTTATTTACACACATGAAAGTTAGGGTTTCTTTTCTTTATGTTACAAAAAGTTTCACAGTTAAAAATGAAATAAATGTGATTAAACAAAAAGTAAGCGCCTTATAAAATTTATGATTCATTTATAATGCTTGATACATATACTTATTGTAAGATATGCTTATTTTGATTGTACGTAAAGTTAAATTGATGGTACCTAAAGTTTTTTTTTTAATTTATTTATTTAAAAGCAGTTAAAAGAAAATTATTTATGTGGTATATATCTTAACGTGTTCTCTGTATTATATTTGGTATATATATTTTTAAGTGTTTCTATATATGGACGCCTCGCGTACCAAAAGCGAAGCGCTTTATCGCCTTAAGCCTCGGTTTTTGACCCTGTCGTCTTGCATCGCTTCACGCTGTTGAAAACCAAGGTTGGTTTTACTGGTCGCAACCGCAAGCGTTGAAAGATATTTTTTTCTAAGTTAATTGTTGAGGCTTATTAAGACAGATTTACATGATCGAATGAGTGAGGATTTTTTTGAACGGTACTACTCTTATCTGTGCGGTCGAAAGAGATACATTTGATAAAGTAACGGAAGAAGATGTAATGGGTCGATTTCAAGCAATAAAATGACGTAGAGGAGAGATCTATTAGGTATTTATTCAACCTTATTTATTAGCGTTTTTTTATTATTTGAATGTACGAGATAAAAAAATTCAGATACCCCTGAACCAAATTTCTAAATCCACCGCTGTTGGAGATCAAGTCCTAGGTAAAATTTTAAGCTTGTTGATTATGGCGCCACCTATTGATCAATTATCTTTATCTCAAGTGGTTAGAGTGAACTACCTATAACTTTAATAGAATGGAGAGGACTTTGGTTCAAATCTCACATGATACATATTTTCTGGTTGGGTTAAAATGTTTTCCATAAAGATGATTTCCTTCTTAATGATGTTATTGACTGAGTTAGGGTTAGAAGGTCAAAATTAATACAGACAGAGTTAACATTATCAAAAAGTTTCACTCACAAAACGTAGGTAAAAAAATAAAAAAACAGGAACATGACCGTACGATATTAAAGTAACATTTATACGTATGATATATATTCAATTGTCTCGTGGTCGCCGTCAAAAGAATTGGTATGCAGTGCCTAAAAAGAATGCCGAAAAAAGGACTCCAGCTGTACTTTCTTTTTACTAACAAAAACCATGTGCAGTAATCAACATTAATTGCCGCTGTATCAACCGACTTTTATACTAGTCAATTTGCCGTAAAACAAACGAACTTGTGAGCTTGATTACTTTTTATAACAGCACTTGTGAACTTAATAAATACACAAATAGTATCTATTAACACTTTACAATTGTGCAACTACACTAAGTTGTTTTTTAGACTCTCCGCACTACAAACATCATAATCTATCATGTTACTTTAGCTTTTTAATCATCTTTTTCAGATATACATTTTACTTCCAACACTAATATACTCATCGTTCACACATGCACCCAATTTATATGATTTTAATATTCTAGTGTGCGAATGGAGAAAGAGAAAAAAAAGTTAGTGAGGCCCACCGCCCACGAATACTCTAAGTGCACCATCCTTTGGTAAGGATTTCCCCCTAAGTGCACCCTCTCCCAACGTGGTTTGCCCCAAGGACACCCGTGACCCGCCACCACATCCTCAAGTGCATCCTCAAGGATGATGCGTTGGCCCCAGTCTTATAACTGCTTGAGTTTTCTTTAACCTCGCCTAATTTTTTTTATTTTTATTTTTAATTTTTGGTTTTTTTATTCTTAACTAATATTTTCAGTGGGTTCGCAGTCAATTTTATGACATGACATGTTTTAGCGTTTTAGGGTGTTATGTCATAGTTATAGCTTTCTAGATTCATTTTTATGTTTCTGAGCGCTCACTTTTACAATGATTATTATTTATGTTTAATTTTTTTTTATTAAAACTGGATCCAGTGGGTTTAGGAGAAAGGTGTGTCTTCATCCCATCCTCCCCAAACCCTACGATTTTAGTATGATTTTACTAGGTATGTTTGTTTGTTTGTATTAAAATTGGATCCACAACACACAATAAAATGCGGGTATAATTAAGCCTCGTTATAGTTTGAATTTGATAATGGGTCAGAATAAGTGCGAGACAGGTAGTATCCAACAACCCATAAATTTTTTATTTTATTTTTTTTGTGAAAGGAGTGACAAGCCCAACAAATATGATAAGTTGTAATTGTCAATGATTTGTACGGTTCATACACCAATCAAAATGTTGTAATCAAGTTGCATACTATTTAAACTAACGATACCTGAAGATGTGTACATTTCATGATAATACGCGCTTGTTTAATTAGTCACATCAGAAAAGGATACAAAAGGAAAACTAATAACTTGGTAATCAAGCTTCATGTGATGTAATTCAACGCGTCATCGCTTATTAAGCATCCATTCATTCATTCATATTCAAATTCCACTTAAAACTCCTAAAATCAGGTCAATTCAGGCTCCCCTGAAATCCTGTCTATATATAAACCACCTTCTCCTACTTCATTTCCCATTATTATTCATTTATTCACATTAAACACACAAACAACAAACCATTAATTTTCATCTTTCTATTTCAATTCAAAAATTCATCCACAAGAACAACAGATTAAGAATGGGTGGTTGCTTCTCTACACATGGTGATTCTGTTTCCAATTCCAGTTCCAATTCCGCTCTCGTCATACTGGCTTCAGGTGAATTGCAACCGTATTCAACTCCCGTCTATGTCTCCGACGTTCTTCAAACGGAATCAGCTACCGGTTTTTTTGTCTGCAACTCAGACAATCTGTGTTACGACGAGCATATTACACCTCTAGATGCCCAAAACGAGCTCGATGCGGGTCAGATCTATTTCGTTTTACCCGTTTCCAAACTTCGCTATCGACTCAGCGCTTCCGATATGGCAGCACTCGCAGTCAAAGCCAGCGTTGCCCTAGATACAAAAAAATCTAATTCAAAGCGATCCAACGGTAGGAAGAATAACAGATCGAAGATTTCTCCTTTCGTTGTGATGGAAAGCAGTAACATCAGTGTGATTGTTGATGAGGAAGCACAAAGTAAGCGATTGTATGAAAAGCAACAGGCTCTAGGAGTTTCTAGATCTGGATCAATACGGAAGATGCAGTCAAGGAAACCCCGATTGGCTGTTCGATCGTTTAGGCTTCGTCTTTCTACAATTTACGAATCTGATCAATCTCATTCACATAAATACTCCAATTCAATGAAAATGGTAGATGGGTGATCTGCTGGATTAAGAAAACAGAAACCTAACAGAAGAGTGTTCGGCGATTTAAAGCAATGTAAAAACCTAGTTGGATGCTGTGCAATTTCAGACACATGGTGAAAAACCTCAACTATTATTCCCAATTCAATACCATAACTGCATGAAATAACCGCAAACGATTGCTACAAACAGTATTCATGGCTCATGGCTGATCCAATCTAGAAATAATGGAATAAGAAGCTTTTTAAAATAGAACCCAAACACCGGATGAGAATTCGGAGATAATCAAAACAATCACTTTATCTTTGGTTTGAAAATAGAGCAAAGACGCATTTATTAGTTATTACAATGGAATGGCAGACGTGATTTTCTTCTTTAAATTTGTAATCCGTATGCTTTGAAATTTTCATAGCATCTATAATTCTATCATTTATATAAATCTATTAAATTTGTGGGTGTTTTAGTAACTACTTTTGTGGGAATTTATATGATATTTGTTAAGATGATTGTTAAATTTTAGTGATGAAGTTTATTCTAAATTTAGTTAAGCATCCATATTTAGGCAGGTTAGAATGTCGCTTGCACCGCCCCCAAAATACCTGGGATTACAGTTAAATACACCAGAAGTTACAAAAAAAACATTACAATAAAAGATACCTCCCTCCCCCAAGCCCCAAATTGGAGCCGGTTTTCACCCATAAGAAACTTTGTGGTTTGATCTCTTCATAATACGGCTGATTGTTGGTCTTTCATTGTAGAAAACCACCTCAAGTTGTGAGATTAGTCCACTTAATAGATGTTTATATATGCCTTTTAAAAAGGAGGTTAAGATTTCAATCGGATAATCCTTGGCAAAAGGGTATTTAATGTAGTCTAAGACTAAATTAGTGGTTGGAAACATTTGTTATTAAACAAAAAAAGGTAAACATCGCATTGTACTACATGGGCACAAAAATTTGGAACCAAGGCAAGGAAACTAAGTGTGGCATTGCCGGTTAGCGCGATCCTTGCCGAAGTGAATCACTTTCCTTCCGGTGCCTTGGAATTCAAGTGGGCTTAAATATGAATCTAGTCAAAACCAGGTCCCGGTCATCGATAAGGTCTCTATGAGATTACCACACCCTTTCATTTGGGGGTAGAGTCATGCTAGCTAAATCGGTCTTAGGATTCATCCCGTTGTATTATTTATTTGTCTTTCGACCTCATGCGGTTCTACCCATGTAATAAACTCCCTTGAAAGCCTTTGAAGAAAGTTTTGTTGGGAGATGTCATTCACCTAAGCAAAAATATCAAGGGTCTCATGGACAAATTTGATTGTCGCAAACTAAGGTGGCATGGGTATCAAGTCCATTCATGCTTCTAATAGGGCATTGCTTTTAAAATGATTATGCCGATTAAAATCAAACAAGAATACTCTTAGGGTTGATATAATATGGCAATCCATTCCTCACAACGATGTTGATCCTCATTCCCATGCAAAAATTCATCTTCGAACCATAGAAGAATATGGTTATGATGATTAAAATCAAACAAGAATGCTCTTGACATAATTTTTTAGCCTAATAGATTCAAGGTATGAAATAGGATGGATTCCTTCTTTTGGTTGGACAACTGGACTGGGTTGGGTCCATTAAAAAAGATAATTTTTGGATCTCTTTCACATCAAAGCTCAAAAATCCTGCTACGTCAAGGAGCGGTTTTCCCATAACTCTAATGGTTTTAGTTCATCCTGTGAATGACAGTCAGATCCCCTGCCTTGCAATGTTGTTGGATTGAATAATCAGTGCATTGCTTATACCCCTTGTGTTCGCTTGTCAGGTGAAAAAGAAAATTCAGCTTGGATGACAACAGGTTAATCAATTTCCCCGTTAAAACTGTTGGAACTCTCATCGAGTCCAAGTCACTTCCAACTAATGACTATCAGATTCCATGGTTTGAACGGGTGCCCCCTCAAAGTCAATGCATTTGTCGTGTGTGTTAGGATGGGTCGCATGCCATCGAAAGAGGGTCTATATAATAACAGGATTCCGTTAGATCCCATATGCTAATTATATCGATCTTTTGATGAATCAGGTGCCCATCAACTTATTTGATGTAGACCGTAGCGCGTGTAAGCAGGTCACATGATGCAAAGTTCCAAAGGATGTGATCATATCAGTCTAAGACATTCTTTGCATCCTTGAGTCATGGTCGTTTTCAATGGGTCATAAAAAGCAGCTTTTACATGATATCTTCATGTCACGTATGTTGTGTATATGAAAGGCAAGAAACCAAAGATTATTAAAAATTGGAACATGAGGTGACTAAATTGTAGGAGATATAAAGCTTCTATCCATCAAGAATAGAGGCAAACGATTAGGTTAGAATGGTCTTATTGATATAACGTTTTCTATTGATATCTCACTCATATTCTAGCTTCTTGCTGGGTTTATATTTAATAAAATACTTGGTTGGTTGTTAAAGAAGAAAAAAAGTGAGGCAACCTGCTATATATATGAACCATAAATTCCAACACATCACATGTACCTTGTCGTGTTTTTGTTAATGTGTTGCACGTACGCAATTATTTTGCATTAAATGGTACATTTGTATTTCACATGTAATAGAGTTTATTATGTAAACAAAATTACTATACTAAGAATATTTATAAGGTCGGTCGATGTCAAAACATGGTGTAATAGTCCACTTGTAACATGAAGTTGTGGTCCCTTACGTTGCCCTCATATAAATCTATTAAAGGACCTCATCTAGTATATTATAACTTATTATAAGCATTAATTTTAAAGGTTTTTATACCTCATGTCATCTCAATTCTCACGTTACAAACCTATAAACTTTTAGGAAATTTTAGTATTCTCAAAACAGCCCTATGAATAACCACGTAAAAATACTTGTATGAATTATGTGAACCATACTGTAAAACCATATGAGTCGTCTTTAGATACCTAGGTTTGTTATACAAATGTAAATAAAACATATGATAAAAGGATTGTAATAGTTAATAATTCTCAACTTATACATCCTTTTTAGAATAGAAAACTCATGTACCTTAAAAATCTGTTTTAATCAGTATTATTTAAAAATTATAAAATTTGAACAATAGATCTCATTTTAACACGTACTAGTATCACTTTGGCTCTTTGGTATATTCAACTAATATAACGAATAAAACCTCTTTTGATAACATAATATTGTTAAGTTTATAAATATGTATCGGGGGAACCGAGAGGCATTTGTCATATATAATGCAGGTAGAGGGTTTTTGTTAAGATGTCCATTCCTAAAATAGATTGAGTGTACAAATCTCATAGTGAACAAAAATGGTAGATAATCTGTTGTTAAAAAAATTAAGATGGAGGAAACTCGTAATAAACATAGTGATTTGATTAATCAAATCAATTATCATAATAAATTAATAACTAAAAAAAATTATCATAATAAATTAACCACTAAAAACACTTAGTCAATTTTAATGAATACAAATAGGCTTTATCTATAAGTGTACATAATACCTTCCCAAGTAGAATTTATATGTAGAGACTAACACTTAACTACTACTCACTATTAAATAAATTAATGAATAATTTATAAATAAAGGTGCGTATTCTTTTTAAACAAATAGATTCTTTGTGTGGAAATACGTACGATCGTTTATAATATTCCGACAAGAAAGGGTAATGGACAAATTAGGAAGCTTCATTCTTCTATCAAACCATTTCCACGTCATTGCTTAGCTTCACAGCCCCCAAATATCCCCTCGCACTTTCTTCCACTACAATGAAATCCATTCCGAATTTCCAATCGATTGATGATTCTACTTTAACGATTTAACCAGTCGAACGCAATGCTTCCAGGCGATATTATCCGGAAAAGATATTATCCAGATACAGGATACTAAAACGCAAATAAAAAGATATTTTTAAGGCACCTACTCTCAGTGGCGAAGCTTGCTCGATTAGTCAAGGGTTGCCAAGATCATATATGTAGAATTTTCAGGGATTTCGTGGGTTGC
>WOUH02064840.1:0-10408 GCA_009936405.2 Stevia rebaudiana
AAAGTGGTTGTGAGTAGAGAGATATAAAGAAACTGATGAAACTAGTAAATATAGAGAAACACTGTTCATTAAAGTAAGTTGGAGAGAGAAAAAGGTAATGATAAAGGTAAAAGAAGTATTATTTAATTGAAAATGAGAGAGAAAATGTAGTGATAAAAAGTAAAAAAAAAAAATTATTTAATTGAATAAGAGAGAGAAAAGGTAGTGATTTTTAGTGAATTATAGAGATAAAAATAGAGATTCTAATGTGAATACTCTTAGAGCATTCACATCAATATCTCATTCTTTATCTCTATAATTCATTAAAAATCACTACATTTTCTCTCTTCAATTCAATTAAATAATATTTTTTTTATACCTTTTATCACTAATTTTCTCTTTTCTATTCAATTTAAATAATATTTTTTTTCTTTTTTCTTATTCAATTAAATAATACTTTTTATACCTTTATTATTACATTTTTCTCTCTTTAATTTACTTTGATGAATAATGTTTCTCTATATCTACTAATTTCATCAGTTTCTCTATACCTTCCTACTCACAACCACTATTATACTATCTCTATAATATAAAGATTTCACTCACGTTAGAGAACCAAATACTCTTATAACCACTTGTGTGTACTTTTAACAAACCTGTTGAAAATTATTCTTATTTTCTTACAATGACAAGTCTACCTCTATGCTACCGTCAAACTAAATTTTCTCATTGTCTAGGCTTAATATATTCTTTTTTTGAACGGCTATATATTTTTTTCACCAAAAAACTAGCAAGCTGCTAGATAATACATCAAAGCACCAAAACAACATGAGACTAAATCGCACATACTCCAAAAGAGATTCATCTAACAACACATCTACAACAAATCATAGACACCCAAAAAACCACCTATGAAACTCGAGTCATCAAGTTTCGATTAAGCTTCTCACGGAGGAAAAAACGTATAACTCTTCAAATCATTGGCGGTGACAACTTTGGCTTCATGACGGAGGACTCGAACCAAATTTGATTTAAGAGTCAAGTCATTAACAAATCTGAGGTTATTCAAACATATTTGTTTTTGTACTATAAATATATTGTGTAGGTGGATTACTAAGGGCAAAAGAGGAAGTGTGAGCAGGTATTACTTGAGTCATACTCAACATGCCACTTTGTTTCGAGAGGTATTATTTGGTGGGGGTAAAGCACTAAAGGTCTAAAGCGTAGTATAAAGTTTGACTTTATTAACTGATCGAAATAGTATAGAAATTCAAAGCTAATGGAGATATCGAAAATTAACATATGCGAGTAGAGAGATTAGGATAAATTTAAGCATGTTTATGTAAAATATCTTTTCCGTTTCTCCCAATCTTGCTAATTAAGCAAACCCTATTGTCCATGTTGAATGTTGAAGAAGGATGTTTGTGTTGGTGGAAAAATAATTATATTGCACGATGACTATGGTGGCGTATACTACAACCCACCGAGTCTTACCACCCACTTTCCTCTTACACTTTTTTATCATTCACATTTTGAAGTTACTTCTAAGTTTTTTCTCTATACAGTATATTTTAGAGAATAATATTTATATCTAATAATTATGTATATATAATATAGTAGGTTAATTAGTATCTCCTTTATCACACGAGTTAAATCAGAAATACGTAGTTACATATTATTTTTTTATTATTATTAGACATATTATCTTTTTTAATAATCAAATTATTCAACCAAATTCATTTAAAAGTATATAAATATATAATCATCCTAAGAACATTTAGGCCATGTTTGTTTCGTCTGACCGAGGCGCTGACCCGCTGATTCGGTCAGCAGTCAGATCGTTTGATTCGACAGAGGCCGCATCTGACCGAGTCATACGCTGCTGACCCGGACCGTGTTTTTGCTGCTTCTGACCGGGCTGACTGGGCTGGCGTGGGTTCGAGACAGGGCTGGCGTGGGTTCGAGACGTGGATCGAGGCTGGTTCGAGACGGGGGTAGGCAAAAAAATGGACCAGGCTGGCGTGGGTTCGAGACGAGGATGGATCGAGGTTGGTTCGAGACGGGGGTAGGCAAAAAAAATGGCCATGATCTGAGCAAAAACTTGCTTCAGTCAGACCCGGGTTTTCGGAACTTCTAACTGGGTCAGCTTCTAACTCAGTCAGATCATACTCAGTCAGCCGAAACAAACAACCTCTTAATATCATTTATTTAAATTGGTTTTTTCGGATTTGAATTGTGTATATTAATTGCTAAATTGTTATTTGTTAATTAAAATTAAAAACATGTTTTGACATGAGATCTAAATTCGAATTTTGAAATATTAATCACATATAGTAAGTTTAACATGGTTGGATTTTTATTAATATATACTTGATATAAATAAATTTTAATTTTTTTTATATTTGGTAATTTAACACAATATATAATTTTAAAAGGAAATTAATGCTTAATATTTTTAAAATTAATATAATGATAGGTGGATATTTTAAAAAATGACATGTGTCACAAATGTAATTACTTTATTATATTAGATTTAACCACATAATTTTGGGCCTTTAGAAGGTGGAACCTTTCTAGGGTGTTTGAGTTACTTTTTTTTTTAACGACAAATGGTTAGTAGTTAATATTGTAAGTATCACCAAGTTAGTATTAATTTCCCCTTTGTCTGGATTTAAACCCAGGACTTTCAAGAGAAGCTTTACTTCTCACCTTCCTCTTAATCATTAAGCCAAGAGATCATTGTTGGGTATTTGAGTTAGTGATCTAACATTCTAACAAAAGAAAAAAAAAATGCCCACAAAATAAAATTAAAGCAAGCAACTTGCTGTAAAATAATAGAAATAATTTTACTCAATCATCATATGTAAAGTGAACACGAGACTTATATTTGTAGGAATTTAAACATATATTACTTTCTATGCATAAACAAAGAACACACTAGGCTAAAGTCTAATCATGTTATAAAACACTTTGTTATTATTACAATACAAAAAATAAATTCCAATTTATCACCCCCTATATACCCCCCACTTCACACACACATTCATCCCTTAGTTTCAAATCCTCATTCCTACCAATGACACAATATTCTCACATTTCTCTCTTCTTCACTCTCTTAACCCTCGCCGGAACCACCAATCTCCGGCCGGCAACCGCCGGTACCACATCATATTCCAGAGATCAACTCTCCTGCACCATGTGCGACGAATGTGACAACCCTTGCCAACCAACTCCGTCACCACCACCACCTTCTCCTCCGGCATCACCTCCGCCGGCCGACACAAACTGCCCTCCGCCACCATCACCACCAACTCCCAGCGGCAATTCCCCTCCGGCGACGCCCTCTGTTCCTGTTTTTCCCTATTACCAACCACCACCACCTTCCGGCGCCGGCGGTGGCTATGGCTACCCAACGCCACCGCCTCCCAACCCAATTCTCCCGTACTTCCCGTTTTACTACTACAATCCACCGCCTCCACGACAGAGTTCAGCTTCACTTCCGGTGAACATCGATCGGAGTCAAATCGTTCTTCCATTTTCATTTATGATATTATTCTTCGTCTGAAAATTGATTGAAATTGAAATCGAGAAATAGTATTGCGATTTCTTTCTTAATTTTAGAAACTTGACTTGTTCTGATTCATCATCAAGCAATTGCAGAAGAATGTTTCACTGGGGATTAACGAAGAATGAAGAATCTGGTACCACTGATTTTCACGAAATTCTTCTGTATTTTTTAATATTAATTGTAGTTTTAGTATCTCAAAGAATAAGTGGATTATATGATCTTTTTTTCTGGTTGATTTTTTATTCATATCATATGCATTCCTCACCAGTATTCATCTAATTACATTGCGTTATATCAAATTTTGCATATACTTTTAATATAATGTATTAAATAAGACAAGAGTTTTAGCTGTGTGTTTTCACAAAAGACAAAAGGGTTTTGACTATCTTAACGAACATTATGTATTAACTAGTAAATTAGATTGTATATGCACTAATTTGCGTCCAACATTGCAATTAAAATATACGATAAAAATATATAAAGTTTCTATATCATTTTTTAAAAAGCAATTATGAATGATGATCAATCAATTAAACATTAAAAGATTATTCCTTTGTGAGTTGTGACCTTTTTTTATCTGAACGGGTGATTATTATATATGATTAAATGAATAATACGGGGCCACGTAAGATCGTATCAATATCGCGAAAGTAAATCAATTTAAAAATAAACTTATTTTTCTTCAATCATTCCTGAAACATGTAAATGGCAAGCTGTAAAAACTCAAAAGCATAAAGTGGGAATTGATTATACTTGGGCTTCTAGTTTTATTCGCTTTCGGCCTTTTGGGTTGCCTTTGCAATAAATGGGCCCGGAAAAAGGAAAAGAAGGTTTTTATTTTATTGTCTTTTACTTTTAATTGTTTAGCATTGAAGCAACTCACGTTTCAGAGGTGCTCAAAAATACCGGTTTTAGAACATGAATTGACGATTTTTGTTCGAACCGGGACCAAACCTCTTCGAACGGACGGTTTCAATCAGTTACAGATTGTCTATAAATCCATAACTGATTCTCTAAGAAATCATAACCAATTCTCTTAGTCACAAGGTTACCAATTTATCAACCGATTAACCCACGATTCTTTTGAGTTCGTTCCCAAAGGGAAAAAGTAGAAAACTATCAGACATTCGTTAAGCACAAATATACACGATGATGATCTGATTAGTGACAATAACAAAGGGGAAACAACTTGTAACATTAAAACCAAACCATTTTATCCAAATAACTAGCAAAACACCTCAAATGCATAAAAGAAATTGATGAATATGGACTAAAATTTTGGGAAAATCCACCTCAAAGAAGTTTAAAAACAGATGATTCAGAAGAAAAAGTTCCTCAAATTGCATAAGCTATTTTCTCAGCTCTCCTCTCTAATTCCGTTGATATGTGAAAATTGTACAATACTACTCTCTCTCCCTCATGCATAAAAAATCATAGAAGAAATGAGCTTCTCAAGTACTATTTTTCTGTATGTGGTAGGGACTTAAGGATATACTGTATTGATGAGGATACATATGCTTTTATATGGTGGTAGAAGCTTAGATAGGCGGTAAGGGTGTTCAGAAAAACTAAAAACCATTTAAAACCGATAACCAAACCGAATCCGTAACCGAAAAAAACCGAATCAGATTTTAAATTCGGTTTTCGGTTTGGCTTCTAACCGTAACCAAATTCCAAATTCGGTTTACGGTTCGGTTATTAGTTCCACAATTTTAAAAATTTTGGTTTTTCCGTTTTAACTGAATTCAACTTGAAAATAAAATAAAGTAAATTTTTTTAGTATTAATACTTTAATATATATAAGAGTATTCACATTAACATCTCCATCTTTATCTTTATAATTCACCAAAAATCACTACGTTTTCTCTCTTCTGTTCAATTAAATAATAATGCTTTTTACTTTTTTCACTATTTTTTCACTCTCCTATTCAATTAAATAATACTTCTTTTACCTTTATCATTACTTTTTTCTCCCTCTAATTTACTTTAATAAACATTATTTCTCTATATTTACTAATTTCATCAGTTTCTTTATATCTCTCTACTCACAACCGCTTTCAACCAATCTCTATAATATAAATAAGTAGCTCACATTCTCACTTCACGTTCTCCGTTCTCACCCAATTTTCCTCGACGTGTTTGTCCTCCTCCCATCATCGACAGCCCCTAGCCGCTCTGGCGACCTCCTTCTTATAATTATAAGTCTTTGATTTCTAATTCGGTTTTGTTGTTTCTTATGATTTCTAAGTGTTTTGATTCTTCAGTCGCAACTCTCAAAACACAAGCACCTGCAATCGCTCCATTGTCCTCGGTCCTCCTCCCATCGTCGACAGCCGCTAGCCTGCTCCGGAGACTGCTTCTCCGGCGACCGTCTTCCTGTAAGTCTTAGATTTTTAATTATGTTTTCCTGTTTTTTGAGGTGGTTTGGTTGCCTTGTGTACAGATCGATTTGTTCTTCCCTTGTTAATCATCTCAATAATAATCTGTACATATATAGTTTTTTTTATTGTATTGTATTTTTTATTAAGAAAATGAATTGGATACTTTGCAAATGAACCTGCATCATGTCGGTTTGTGTGTTCTTGCCACAAGCAATGATATGGTAGATATGATTCTTGTTGGAAGTTACGAATAATGTGTTCGTTGACACAAAATTACGGATTTTAAAGATAGCAGATTTTGGTGGTACACTAAAGAGGGTGTTTTATTTTTCTTATGTTTCGTCATAATTTAAAGATATGTTGATTATTGATGTTTTCATTCGCATAGATCCGAACTAGACCGCATAATGCAAAAGAAAATTTTGAGGATCTAATTTCTTTATACAAGTTGATATTTGGGCACTTGTCTACATACTTGGTTTGTTTTTTCGAACTATGTCTATGCTATTTTGATGTATAAAACTGAGATGATAAATGGAACAATTCTGTTTAGGGTTAGTTTCGCTGATGAATAGTTGAAGTCCATATTTGGGTATTGTTTTGCTGCTAACTCTTATATGTGAAACTTTGTCATTCATTAACTTGTGGATCACTCTAATGTGAAACTTGGATCACCAGGTGAAAATATGTATCAAGATTTATGTAATTTAAAGAAATGAAACAAAAGTTTTTCTTGGTTTTTTCTTCATTTGGACCTAAAGGTATTGATTTGTTAACAGTAATTACTTTCTTGAATGAACTATAATATGTTTTTTTGTTGTCTTTTGTTTAACTATTTATTTTATCCCTAAATGGTGATGTGTAAATGTGTTATGTTTCAGAAAATGTTGGAACTCAATCCCCTAAAAGAATCTTAGCTGCAGATGCATTGAGACACACATATTTTGATGGTGTAAATGAATTTATAATTTCATGATCCAGCAAACCAGATGGGTGGCTTTTGAAGGATTCAAGGCCTTTTTCAACGATGAGTTTCCAGTTAATTTCTGACTTGACACACGATTTTGTGTCAAAATCTTACATAGACAAGTTGCTCAAATCGCTACTTTTGCACCGGTCTTGGGTATCATCTTCTTCTTTTGAAGTAATATAACAGAGACACGCTCCCATTTTAAGATACTGAAAGAGCGAATTAACCGTTAAAATGCAGAAATTCCCTTACATAGACAAGTTGCTCAAATCGCTACTTTTGCACAGTCTTGGGTATCATCTTCTTCTTCTTTTGAAGTAATATAACAGAGACACGCTCCCATTTTAAGATACTGAAAGAGCGAATAAACCGTTAAAATGCAGAAAATTCTAACCCTGATTAGTCTAAAATGGTTTCAACAAATCAAAGATTGACTTTGAAGCACATGAAAAAAACCCTCTAGGAGTATATAGTGAAATCTTTTTGACCCTAACAGATCTCTACAATTAGAAGTATACAATCTGCACACTCCATTGCCTTTTTCTACAAATAAAAAATAAAATCATAATTACTATGCATGTAAACAAAATAAAAAAAAAAAACAGAATATTAATTGTCTTAATGTAGTATTACTAACCTTGTTATCTATTAAATAGTAAATACGAGAAACATTGAGGCTATCCTTAGAATTGGTCCAAAAGAACAAGGCTAACGCAGCTGCTGGCATGCTGTTTCACCTCCGTTGAAGCGCTAAAGGCGACCATTCGAAAAAACATAAAACAATGAACTTTTTTTTAAAACATTAAGTTGTAAAGTTGTGTAAAATTACTGGAAAGCAACCCCGAGATTTCATTATCAGCGGCAATAGCGGTTTCATCTTGGTTATCATCTTTATTACTAAGTAATATATCAGAGACTTACTCTCTCCTTAATATATTGAAAGAACGAATAAATTGTTGACATTTAGATATTCCAACATAGTGACTTTATTTCAGATTCATTCAAGTTTTAATCTGCCAAGAATTGAAAAGCAAATTTTAATTTACCGAAGGTCCCTGAACTACTTTCGTGATAATACACTTCGACCACACAAGTCTTTTGACCCAGCAACGATCTTTTATCAAGTTCAGATACACAATATCCAAATACAACTTCGCGATAGAACAAACAAGATGTTGTATTTGGATATTGTGTTTTCTGATTTTGATAAGAGATCGTTGATGGGTCGTTCGTCTTTTCAGTTGTGATCGGAAGTGTTATCCCTTAGGTCTGAAGCTAGTTCATGGACTAGACATGCATTTCAGAAACTAAAAATTGTTTTTCAATTCTTGTTAGATTACAACTTGAATAAAATCTTTAATGGAATTTGCGAAGTCACTGGGTTGGAATTTCTGCATGACAACAGTTTATTCGCTCTTTCAGTATCTTAAAGCAAGTCTCTGCTATATTGCTTATTAACAATTAAGAATATGATACCCAAGGCGAAGCCACTATTGCTGCTGATAATGAAATCTTGGGGTTGCTTTTTAGTAAACTTTACACAACAGTCATAACTTAGTTTTTTTTCAAAAAAGTTTATTTTTTTATTGTTTTTTCAGATGTCGCCTTTTGCGCTTCACTGGAGCTGAAACAGCAGTTGCGATAGCCTTGTTTTTTTCACCAAGTCTAAGGATGGTCACACTGTTTCTCGTGTTACTCTGTAATAGCTAACAATGTTAATAATACTACGTAAAAGTTAATTAATATTCTGTTTTTTATTTTGTTCACATGCATACTAATTAAAATTTTGTTTTTTATTTTAAGAAAAAAGAAGCGGATTGTGAAGATTGTATACTTGATACTTCTAGTTGTAGAGAAATATTATGGTCTAAAGGGTTTTTTTCCTGTTCTTCAAAGTCAATGTTTGATTTGTACATTTTTGACTGATCATGCTTCTTCTCGAGTGTTTATGCATGATGAACTCGTATCAAGGGGTTTTGGCAATGTGGCTTAGAATTTGATGGGGATTAGTTGGTTTTTTGTGTTAACGAGTGATGCATGAACTCTCAGATATTATGTTGAGTATATCTATTATTCTGTCGAGACTGTTTGATTAAAAAATGAAATTTATACGGGCAAAGAAGTTATGTTGATAAGTTGTTATCTTGAGTAATATGATTGTGTAAAAATCATGTCTTGATCATGTGTTTTTCTGCTTTTGATGTTTTAACGCCACATGTTTTGGGGTTTGATTTTTTGATTGATCGAGTTGAGGGCTATTTATCATTATTCTTATTACTGGTGATTGATGCGGCAGATATCTTATAAAAGTTTCTGAATTCCGGTTCTGATAATCAATGTTAAACTGGTTTTGAACTTTTGATAATCAATTTTAAACTGGTTCAATCATTAATCAGGCACCATGACAAATAAAAAATGAATGCTTTCATGTGATTATAAAATTGAAATGATTTAATGTTCATAGAAGTGAGCATGATAATCAATGTTACCCAGAAAATTTTGTCGGATAATTGACGTTTTTCATGTGCCTTTTTCATATGGCTATTTGAATCTTAAAATTCCAACGCATTCTTGCAAGCATCAGATTCAAAGTTCTATCAGAGGAAGATGTAGTAAGCCTATAATTACTATTTTATGATTTTATTAACAATTTCTGTCCCAAGATATAGACTTTAATATTCAAACCTGATAAATGATTTATAATTTTGTAATTTGTATTAGGAAAAAGCATCTGTTAAGGAAGTCAAAGTAGCAAAAAGAAGTAACAGACCGTGCATTTGGATTTTCAGATCTTGCGTCACAAACTCACAATGCCATACATGTGGATTGTGGTGGCAAAGATTACCGAACTTGTGAGGGTATGGATCGAGACTTATTTACTTATTAATTTGCAGGGCCGGCTCGTATTTATGATTTATTAATACGGGGTCACTAAAAATCGTATCTATTAAAAATAAACTTATTTTTCTTCAATCATTCCTGAAACATGTAAATGGCAAGCTGTCAAAACTCAAAAGCATAAAGTGGGAATTGATAATATTTGGGCTTCTAGTTTTATTCGCTTTCGACTTTTTGGGTTGCCTTTGCCATAAATGGGCCCAGGAAAAAGGAAAAGAAGGTTTTCTTTTCTTGTCTTTTACCTTTTTAACTGTTTAGCATACAAGCAACTCACTCACAACAGAGGTGCTAAAAATCAGCTCTAGAACCGGAACTGAACCCACCCGAACAGACGGTTCCAACCGGTTTCAAATTCTTTAAGAAAGCATATCCAGAACCGAATTACGGAAACCATATTCTCTCACATGTAACCGGTTTCAAATTCTTTAAGAAAGCATATCCAGAACCGAATTACGGAAACCATACTCTCTCGTAAAAAAGTTTTATCATTTTATTAACAAGCTAGCTTAAAACCTGTGTATTACACGGGATTACATAACCAACACTTAAAACTTTTTATTGAATCATTTGATATATATATTAAGTTAGTACGTTGTAAACACTCAAAAAATA
>WOUH02064860.1:0-10406 GCA_009936405.2 Stevia rebaudiana
ACCCCGACCATGACTCAAACCATAACCCGACCCATGACCCAATCCCTGAAACACAACCCATGACCCAAACCATGACTCGACCCACAACCTAAACCACGAACCGACCCATGAGTTGAACCACGACCCAATCCATGTTGACCCGACCCAAATTGTATTTCATTCCTTCATCTTTTTTCTTTTTACCAAACAACATGAAGTAATGATTCATTTCATTGCCACTGGTAACCAAACATGACAGTGAAATGGTAATGATCAATTTCATTCACTTGTCCATTCCATTACCTTATACCAAACAGACTGTGTAGTTTTTTATAAGGTTGGGTTTTGAAGTCACATCTTAAATGATATGTATTGTTGGAAGTATATTAAACTGCTGTTAAAAACATATAGATTTAATTCACTAGATAAAAACACTACATGATTATTTGATGCATTTTACAATATTGGAAATACTTGTAATTTAAATAATATACATATTGTATTCGTTGATATACATCATTTAAGTTTTCACACATTTCTCCCCCACAACGTGTCCTCACCCAAAACCCTAGTGGCCAAGCCGGGGATTCTCGTGTTTTTTCGCGCAAAACCTTCGGTTCTTCATAGAAGGACCCCCACTAGGGACCTTCGGTTCTTCATAGAAGGTATGCTAACAACTCTCAAATTCGTGTAATCTAGGGCTTACATTTTCATCATAATCGAATTCCCTCATCGTTTCATTTTGGCGTAATTACTATAGATTACAGCTCTGAAATTTCACATAGTTTGAAACTCTGCTGATTAAACCACATTTTACTTTGAAAATGACATCAAACGTTGCTGATTCAGAATCTACATGACTGCATATGATGATTGACCTGCTTTGACTTGATTGGACTGTAGTTCGAGTGATGTAGATTGTTAAGTTTTCTACATTTTGCGATCTTCTCATCGCGAGAATGCTACTGTTTTTACTGATTTGATCGTTCAAATTGACTTAAGATATGATGATTGCATTATTCGATGAAATGTCATGGATTATACTGAATTGTTGCGAGCTTTGATGAGCAACACTCTTTTGATCAACGGATTTTGTTACTTTCCTGTTTCTAGATTTGGTGGATCAGTCCACTTGCATTCTCATCGAAATGCAGGATCAGTAGGTGTTTTGAACTTCGGTTTGACTGATTATACTGAATCAACGTTTCATTTCATATAATGTGACTCTATTATATGAAATATCTGGTTCTGATTACATAGAAATGCATATTTTACATTGTTGTTTGATTTAGTGTCGTTCTTGACATAATTAGATTTTTGTTTATTTGGATGAATTTACCCCCTTTTTGTTTGATTAATGCTCCTGAGTTCATGCCATTTTGATAATTGTTTAGTTTCTCAATACTGGTGCTGCCTGAATGTAGATACAGCTGAGTTCATTTCGGATAACCATTGATGGACCAGGTATTAATACATTCCAAACATTTGTGTAAGATTTAGGGGTGTTTATGAACCATTGAAACTTGAAAGTTCGAAACCGAACGGACCTCCCAAACCGAATCATGCCGTCCGGTTTGAGAGTTTATCGGTTCAGTTTTCACGTTTAAAACTTGGAACCAGAAGTTCAACCTTTATGCATCTTTTTCATTTTTGGAATGTATTAATAATCATAAACCATCTTGATCATTTCAAAATCCTAATACAAACTAAGATTTTACAAAAAATGTGGTTCAAACCGCTAAATCCGTTTTCTGTTCAACCGCCAAACCGGTAAAATCGCCGGAGCGGCCTGGTTTGTTGTTCCCTGAAACTGCAGTCAGCGGGTCTGTCCGCAATTTTCGTCAAAACGGGTCGAACTGAACTTTGAACACCCCTGAAGATCTATTATTTATATTTTTTCCAGTAGATCTTGATACATTTCTAAAACCTTATGAGAAAGTTGAGATGATCGGTGAAGGAACATATGGTGTGGTTTACAAGGCGTGTGACAAAGTTACCAATGAAACAATTGCTTTGAAGAAGATTCGTTTGGAGCAAGAAGATGAGGGTGTCCCGAGCACAGCTATCAGAGAAATTTCATTGTTAAAAGAGATGCAACATGAAAATATTGTCAGGTTATTCAAATACTAAATTCATCTTAAATGAACTAAATTTAGTATATATATCATTTATATGTAGTTTACAGTTTATACTTTACAACTTCCAAGCAGATTATGAGCAAATGTTGACTTTTTGGTGACAGATTACACAATGTTGTACACACCGACAAACGATTGTATCTGGTTTTCGAGTATTTGGATTTGGATTTGAAGAAGACATGGACTCGTGTCCTGAGTTTTCAAAAGATCCACACCTCGTAAAAGTGAGTGACCCTTAATATGTCACTCGGTTGTTGGTTAGTTACTGTAATTGTATGCTTTTTTTACTTATTTTTTTCACTTATATTCAAGTCCTTTTTAAGAAGATTAGAATTAGAGTTGGTAAGATGAGCGGGTCGGGTTGGTTAGGTAACAAATCAAATGCGTTCAGGTGGGAGTAGTTTTTCGTAATCAGGATTAATAGGGATTAATCGGATTGGAATTTTGTATATAATATCTCAAACTTATATATATATATTCACATGAACACGAATATAATACGTCAAAGTTTACATAGTATAGTTCAAACGTAAACAATTCAACATAAACATAACAAATCAAGTATTTCGAAATTCTAACATTACATAAGAGAAATTGATTTTGACCGATTGTGACCAAATTTTGACCGTCTTTGACCAATTTTGACCGCCGACCGATTTTAGCTTCCGATTAGGTGAAATCGCAACGGTGGGTGACCAATCACTGATTAATCCCGATTTTTACAACGTTGTCAAACATACACTTCATTCAATTGTCCGATCCATTTGACCCAATTTTTTTGCTATCTCTTTATTTTACCTGTTTCAGATGAAACATAATCCATATCAACCAATTATAAGTAAATGTGTTAAAATGACCTCCTCTACGTTGATGACTAATAAATCAATTTCGTCTCATATTATATTATGCTCATAAATATGCAGATGTTTCTACATCAAATCCTACGTGGTGTTACTCATTGTCATTCTCATAGAGTTCTCCATAGAGATTTAAAACCTCAAAACCTTTTAATCGATCGTCGTACGAATGCGGTAAAGCTTGCAGATTTTGGATTGGCCCGCGCCTTTGGTATCCCTGTCAGGACACTAACACACGAGGTAGTTTCAAGTTTTTTTTTTTTTAAATTGTTTTTAGCTTTGATCATAACTTATAGTACTATGTTTTTTTTTTGTATTTATACTTTTATATACAAAGTGTTATAAAATCGATTTAGGTGGTTACATTGTGGTATAGAGCACCAGAAATTCTTCTCCGAACCCGTCATTATGCAACTCCTGTTGATATGTGGTCGGTTGGTTGTATATTTGCTGAGATGGTGAATCAGCGACCGCTTTTTCCTGGAGAATCTGAGATCAATGAACTCTTTAAGATATTCAGGTTTTATTTCATTAAAATTGTGATTTTATAACAGAGTGCATAATTGTATGAATTTGTTCTACTATTTGTCATGTATTCTATATTTCCTCAGTTGATGATGAAATAAATAGATCTTTTGGACTAAAATTAAGTAATCAACAAATGCAAGTCTAAAAAATTGTTATTATAATTGCTTCCGAATATAAGTAGAATAAATTTATGCATACTTGCTACTATTGGTTCCACTAAATGAATTTTATGGTTGTATCGTATTAGGGGTTGCAATTTTGACAATTTGACTCATTACTTGTGAATTTGTTACTACATAATATGTTTTTTCTTAACAGGTCAACCTTTTTAAAGAAATTAGCTTAAAAGGAAACCAATTCAAATAAATTTATGCATAAAACCTCCTAATTCATTTCCTTCAAAAAACAACTAGTCATTTCATACATGATAGACTAGTTATAAACATAAACATTATTTTTTCGGCAGTTCAATTCGACGACATTTAAATCGCGACTTATGTTGTTTATATGATTAGTAAACACCTGATTATATAATTTGTTTGATTATTTAATCATGGGAACTCCAAATGAAGATACATGGCCAGGTGTGACCTCTCTGCCCGATTTTAAATCCACATTTCCAAAATGGTCAACTAAGGTGATCATTTATGCATCTTTTGCTTTTCGTCAGGATCTGGCAACTGTCGTCCCGAATCTTGAAAAAACTGGTCTTGATCTCTTATGTGTAAGTTTATACTAATTGCTACCTTAGTTATCTTTGATGGTTGACAATTTTAGATGCCAATTTTGACCCATTTACTTATAAATGGATCAGTTTTGATATGTTTTTTTATCCATTAATCTATTTTTTGGCATAATATTGAATTGGAATAATGTCTAAAAGTAAGTAAATAACTATTGACTCAAATTTAAAAAAATCCGCTCTTGATCGCCTACTTATAAGTTTAATCTATTTGCTATTGAATATTTAAAACGCGGTTTGTTAGTCATGTCAATAATCATGTTAAACGTGTCATATCATTCTTGTTATTGAACTTCTTATATGTAAATATGTAATTATGTTTAACATGTCTACCAACTCTATTTGTAATGCATAAATGATTACCCTGCCAAATCATTGTATCAAAGAAAATTAGTTTTTTTTATATATTTTTAAATAGTATATTATTTTGTAATCATTTATGACCTGCTAGCTATTTATAAAACTTTTGAGAAAGAGTGTTTCGGGTCAACAGAATCCAGTCAGACCCGACCCATTTTAAACCAGAACATAAAATTACTCTTTTGGCCCTTTACCCTACATAACCTAACCATCTTCTTTGACGAGTAGGCGAATTTCGATTCAATATTTTGAATATAATTTTCAAGTATTAATATATTTCAGAAAATGTTGAGCTTGGATCCCAGAAGAAGAATTACAGCTCGGGCTGCACTAAAGCATGAATACTTTAAATATGACGGGTTTGTGTCATAACTCACCAAACTGAATCCTTTAATCATGTGAAATATGTGTGCAATTTTTAGGTTATAATATTTTCTACGTCTTAGGATAACTTCAACGTTAAGGCGAATTCTTTCTAAGCCATTGTCGAATTGGCTTACGCGTGCGCCTTAGCTCTTTCATTTGAAACCCTAAAAGTTACAAAGTCATGCAACAGTTTTCTTGATGGACATATTTTCATGTTTTTTTTTTTGGTTTCATTTCAATGGATTGTTTGGTGTGCAAATGTGCATTTTTCATGTGTTATTCATTTAGTTAATGAAAGTGAGTTTAAATGACATCATAACCAATTTGCATTTTGCATGTGTTAATCAATTAGCGGTTTTTTATTTTATTTTTTCGGTTATATAAAAAAAGAACCAAAACCGACCCAGGTGTTTCAGTTTTTGTTGGGTTTGTTTTTGGTTTTTTTGTTCGGTTTGGTATTTTTGGTTCGGTTATTACAGTTGATTTAGTTACGGTTCGGTTAATTCGTGTTTTCTCACCTCTATTAAATTTCATGATTTCTATATTTGTTATTTTTGTTTGACAAAATTACAGAAATCGTCCTTTAGGTTTGTATAATATTACAGGTTTCATCCTTTATCTTTAAAAAGCTCTGATTTCATCCTTTACCTTTGAAATTGTTGCATGCTACGTCCTTTAAGCTAACTGCCGTTACATTTTCTGTTAATTTTTCTAAAAATGACCAAAATATCCTTATTAATAAAGGATGAATCTTGCAACGCTTTACAAACATAAAGGACATTAACTGAAAGATTGTTTATAAATATGAATAATGATGTTATATTATTATTTTGATTTTATTTTATTTGTAAGGTTATTTTAAATTTACACCCCTCTAAATCAGGTGGTAGAATCAAGATAAAAATGTTACCTTTATTTACTCCCATAATGTACCTTTAATAAATTTTATTTCATCATTTGTAATCTTTTTAATGAAGATCAATCCAAATAAACCATGAAAACTTACAATTGAATAAAAAATGGTGGGTGTGTCATAGTAACTCATTCTTTGCTTTTCATGCTATTGTGTTCCCAACATGTGAGGTTGAAGCAAATCTCCATCAATTTATTCGTTTTACTTATTTCATCAATCTTATTTGCTATTAATATTATTTTTTTCGTGAACGACAACGTGATTTAGTTTTAGTAAAGATTTCCGGTTCCACCTTTTATCTCATCAAAATTTTTTTAGAGCAGTAATATTTCAGGTGTATTAGTATTATATTTATGCACTCTAAATTAGAAATACATGGTCTTTTGTCTACATTATTGTGTAACTAAAATAATTGGATATTTCATTGCATATATGTTTACATATACGAGACTTCAATTTGCTTAATTGTCATATTTATTATTGGGTATTACATTGAATTAAATATATATGTAAAAGATTCCTTCTTGATGCTAGCCATTGATTATATTGTGAAATCAAAGTCGTAGATATGGTAACATACGACCATACCTAAACATCATGGATCGAATTTGGTAAAACCATCATGGATCGAATTTGGATATGACACCTATCCGGGGCAAGTTCTTATCTTCATCGATCTCCTGGTACTATTGGACAATATATCTGGAAAACATGATTAGAAAAATCCGTCAAAAAACATATTTAGGAAAATTGGTAGCAAAAATAGGTCATATTAAATTTGTTGAAAACCCGGTCGCGACATTTTCATACAAAATGTCAGTGATATTGCAACATTCATTTTGTGGTCACTATTATTAGCGGTGAAACAATTTACAACCTTTGTATTTTTAGCGAAAGTGGTATTCGAACTTTGGAGAATATGAGGAAAACTGTACACTATTACTACCGTCAAGTTTGGTGCTACGTCATGACTAAAATCAAACTAGTTCGAGTTCTAATGCGAGTGGGCTTCATCTAGTATAAAGCAGTGGTGGCTCGATAGGCTTAGTATGTCAAGCTAAGGGCTTATGTTCACCAAAATATTAGGACCACGATTTTTGGAAGAAAAAAACATGTATGTTAGCTTTTTTGGGGCCGTTCTATAAATTTAGGTTTGAGTGGCACATCTTTTGTGATGGCGGTAATTAATTTCTACCTTTTCAATGAATTATGCACACTCATTACTCAACAATTACACACATTATGACCATACCTAAGGCAATTCGCAGTCGCCAATCATGCAGATTTGGGACGATAAAAACCGGTTTCGAGGCTTCTAGATTCAGTTTGATACAATATTGTTTTATATAACTAAAAAAGCCTAAATATACTGGTTTTAGGTTATTAAGTAATAAAAAGAGCATATATATGTATATAATTTATTTTGTTGCTTCAACATGAATATTTTTTTAAGTCAACGAATGAGTACTTTTGAGTAAAAATTTATTTTGATTACATAATAATTTGAGTATGTAAACGCTTTGATTTTATCATGTTTGTTTGAGACATCCATAATGACTAAGTCGCCCTTGATATTAACTTAACTCGAACACTTTCACATATTAACTCAACTCGAACATATGTACAAGCTAGCACCATATTCTTGATGCTAAATCAGAGCGAATTTCTAACAAGCTAACTTATATGATTCGACTAAAAAAATACCGGCTACTGAAAACATTTGAAAAAACTAATATGAATAAATATAATTAAAAAAATATGACTTTAACGGTGCCATGGAACCTTCTATATCTAGAAGAAATTGAGATAATAATTTTATATGCAACGATATAAATAGATTCCCTATCTTTAAACACATTCTTTATTGATTTTGACATATCAAGACATGTTGGACGTACCCTAAAAGTTTACAATTTCATATACTAACCATATAAGTTAGTACTCGGAGTGACACTAGGACCGAAGGTAGTATCGTAATATAAAGTTACATTGACCCTCACCAATAATACGTCATGATACAGTTAGGTACACTACCATATTTTTTTTTAAATAAGCAAAACTTTGTGTCTTCATAAATATACCCAACGTTTCCGCCTCTTTTTATCAACTTAGTAGTTGTCCAAAGCATAATTAATGCTCTGGGTATTCTTGTGATGGTTAGAATGTACAAATCACCAGCTCGAACCTAAGGAGGGAAGAGTGTAAGTCTCGAATATGGATTTTTTTAATATGATATCGAGAAACACAAGATCATGCGGAAATGATCAAGTGTTCTAAACAAGGATCTGACTGAGTAATTAAACAGTTGTATTTAGTTATTATCAACGGGTAACAGCTATGTAAATAACAAATTAAGAACAAAATACCAGATGAAGAATCAAACATAACCACGAAGATGAACTTCCAAATGCACACAATTTACTATTAGCAATAAATCGTTGATACATGAAATCACAATCTTGATGATACTATCAACGTGCTAAGTGCTAACCTAACTATGACCACAAAACGGCTTTATATACTTGCCTGACACGACCAGATCAACCCGTAGCCCACATAAGCCCAACAACCAAAACAACTTACTAAAGGCCTAGTAAACATAGAATTACTAATTAAGACCTTACAGAGAAGGCTTATGAATTCCATCTAGCTCCCGCTTATCTGGAGGATACGATCACACGGAGATCAATGAATTAACATTGGCTACATCGCTCGGGTATCGGTGGCTAGCAAGTGAGATCCTCTATCGTAAAAAAAACTGTAAAATGTAAAATCAACGTGAATCATTCTAATGGTTAGAACACCATGAGCATTTATTAGACTATGTACATTACATTACCCAACACTTTTTTGTATTTTAGGTATACAATACTCATCTCTCACCTCTCCACGATTCTTTTATATTTTTTAACTAATATAAAAAAACGGAGACGTGGAAGAGAGATATACAGAGAAGGGTGGAGAGAAGGGTCGTGTTGAGGAACGAGAGCTGTAGGAAAGATGAGGGATCGTTGTGGTGTTCCTGTCATAGTATCATACCATGTGGTCCACATCATCATCCGTCACCACGGCTTACGGGTTATGCATTGTCTAATTATAAATGGTTTTGTTAAATACAAAATAAAACAAAGTGTAATAGTGATTTTAATTATATAGGGGGGTGTGTATTATGTAAACCAACTTTTATCGTGTGAACCAATGAACTAAATCTTGATCACATGTGTTATTTAATTATTAAGACATGTGTGACTAATTTTAAATCTAAATATTTTAATAACACATTTGTACTGTACACATGTGTTATTAAAATATTCATGTTTAATATCAGTCACACGTGTGATAATAATTAAATAACACATGTGTTTCAGATTTAGTTATTTCGTTCACACTTTAAAAGATGATTCACACAATAGACATCCCCTGTTTATATATTATAAATGGGAAAGAAATAAACAATGCATAGAATTATTATCACAATATATGATTTATAGGTGTAACATTATAATATTATTATCCGAACCTCATCTAAAAAGGATTCTAGAAGGGAGGAAAAAATAAATAAAGTAGCCCTAATAATTTCAGGCTTTTGTCATTGACATTAAATTTATAATACTAGTTTCTATTATAATTCTTCTATTTAATGTAGGATTGGGTTTTCGATGGAATAGGTTTATAAAAATTTAAGGGGTTACCAATATGAATAAAGCCAGATTTTTAATAAATTTGAGTTTCACTCATTTAACTTAATATTAATTTATTTACATTAAAACTTGTTATCGGCCGTAAAAGCTAGAAGTGCAACTCATGAGTTAAGAGTTATGTTAGAACTCAAGATTACAAACAAACATATCGGAAAAACCACACTGGATAGTAGGACTTGAGGTAAAATGAAGGGAAAAATTACCACAATCATACAAGATATAAAGGTTGCACTCAAAGATACCCTTCGCTTATGAAAATTTCTTTACTATATTTTATAAACATACGAAAAAGATAAACATACAAGGAAAAAAAAAAAGGTATCATATGGAGGATATTGGTAGCTAGCACATGATAAACGAACTCTAAGATATACTAATAATTTTTTTTAAAATATGGCTTATCTATAGTACTAAGGCACACATAAAAATAAAGACATCAGAAAACCTAGAGGCACGCATATAACTAGTGGCCAACCAATACTAAGGTGAATCTATAACTAAAGACACTAAGAACTAAAGGCATACATAAGACTAAAGATAGATGTATAAAGAAGCTAAATCTACTCTTACAGCTAAAGGCGACCTAGGTGAAGCACAAACAAAGATACGAAGCCTTAGCAGTGGGCCGTGACATACGGTATCTGCCCTGATAAAAATCCCAATATTTATTGGGTATTGCTAAACGTACCCCCTTTACATCATTTTTACTTGTCATACCCCCTCCTTTAACTTTATTTATACATATAAACAACCCTTAATGTTTTCCGTTTATTTTACTTTCAAAACAAAATTTGTATTTAATTTCCAATTTAATGCTACGGC
>WOUH02064871.1:0-10405 GCA_009936405.2 Stevia rebaudiana
AGTTGGACTTATGAGAAACCGATACGTAGGGTCAATGCTTAAGGTAAACTAATGTTGTTTTAATATTATCAAGTATAGCTGGTGGTGGTGTGAACAATGTGTACCGATCCAAAGTACCGGGAGATGTACGGATCAGGTCTTCATGATATCCAAACATTGTTTAGGTATTGGTAATGATGTATAAAAGGAATAATAAGTTAGGTTCGAGAGTGGATGATGTGAAGGTATGAGTTAAAGTTCCATCCCCGGGGAGGGAGATGATGTAAAGCTTTGATTTACTTTGCATTGGAACCATGGAAAACTTATTAAGTCTTTTATAATGGATTGAATGTGCTTGTGTTGAATATATATATATGATATAATATATTATAATGAATATGATTGATGTCTCGAAAGAGACAAGTTAATTGTAAACTTAGAACTAAACAGCGTAAGCTGACGTTTTGAAGTATGCACATCAGATGCAGGAGAAGTTTATGAATGCAGGTGAAGGACGGATTAGCTTGGAGGCATCGTAGACTTAGTTATGCTGGCGTATAAATAGTGATATATTATGTAAAATATATCAGAAAATATGTAATAGCACTCTGGTATTAATGAAATAAAGTTTTTGTTCAGCTGCTGTTTTATCTCTGTCTTAAACATTGTGCTTATGTGTAAATCCGATGACGTGGCGTGCCCATAGAATTTGGGGCGTCACATGTTAAAAATGTTATAATTGTTTGATTGATGCTCTAAACACAAACATTGATTTCGTGTCAATTTAGAATACCAGATATATGGGGAATCATCCCTCGGTGCAGATTAAACTAACCCTGCATCCAATTTCGAGTTTAAACAAACTTTAATCCGGAATTAACCACAAGATCAATCGAATAAGAACACATAATCAAATTACTCATTTGAGATGTTAATCGATGCAATTAAAAATCAAGAAATATAGGTGACACTTGAGAGTCATCCTAATCTGACCCAACACGAAAATCAAACTCAAACAAGCTAGAATCACTTGCCTGGATATTTATGAGTCCAGGAGGTGTGAATGAATGTGCCATACCCACATGAGCAAATTACGATTGAGGTGACACCAAAGACATACATGTTGGGTTTTGAATTTCCAACAAAACCGAAGATTTGGTCAAATGAAATACGGTTCAAAAACATATTAAAGAAACGATGCTAATGTCAAGAGGGACCAAAACGACTAATATGTTTGGTTTCATTAGTCGTCTCATGACAACACGTCACTATCAAAGATTGGAAAATTTCAAGATTAAAGACCCGGCGATAACAAATGAAGATTAATATATTAGATTTATTACTATTTATTTGTTGTGCTAAAAATGTAATTTGATGTTTTTAGAGAGTTTTAATCTTGTACTATAAATAGATGCATTCTCCACTTAAAATGTATGAATGAATGTCATCATCTTTCCCTTTGTAAGAAATTGCCTCCATGGAAGATGCATCCATGGAGGTTGAAATAATCATATGATGAATGGTTTATTAGATCTTGTTCATCATCTTAATTCCATAGGAATATAGATTCAACAAGTGGTACTAGAAGCCAAGTTCCGAATCATCAATCTAACAATTGATTGATTCAATAATTCATGAACTAGATCTAAGGTTTTGAGAAAAACCCATCTCATCTTCTTCACAAAAACACCATCTCAACTCAAAACCCATATTACAAACCATCAAATCATCACACCTTTAATAACTATCTGTTCAGGGTGGGCTCATTGTTATCCCTGGTTTTTGTCTCCCAAAAGCGCTACAGCCATTGCTTCCCATATATCTTCAATTACTCATTTATCTTTGTTAGTAGCTTTTTACTACAAAAGTTGTTGATGCACAAAAGACATCAAGTTTCATATGGTATGTTGAATAATAAATATTTCTAAATGAAACAAAAGTATAGGAGGATGTTCATACGAAAACCACTTTCTCGTGTGAGAATCAAAAAAGCACAACTTAATGAACTTTAAATATTTCTTATTTCTTCATACGTTATTATTTTTTTAAATGAATTGCATCATTAAATCACAAATTTTATCATCTTTCGAACGAGTATAATGAAGCTATATTGAAAAGTTAAAACAAAAATTAAATGATAAAATTTTAATACTACATATATGTAATATGATAAAAATTTACAAATTATACTTCTTTAAATTTGTATTTGTGTTTCTAAATATAATTAGATAAAAAAAAGATAAATACATTATGAACATTATTATGAAAATTATTATCTGAACTTTAAAGAAAAAGATGATTAAACCTTTAGCACTGCATTATTTATAAAATATAATATCTCAAGTGCATTCAATGTTGATTCTTTATAAATGGAACATTCAATTTAAAAAAGGTGAATTTCTTAGTAGGATTTTTGTTTTGCTACTAATTCTATTACTTCATGTTCCATCTACAATATACAATGAACCTGAAAAAATGCAACCACCCATAAATGTCATTTTTAATAAAATATTTTTGTTGTATATAAAAGAATCGAAGCAGCATAATATTCAATATTCAGTTTTGGTCTATCAAGAAGGCCCACCAAATTAAATTTGATAATGTCAAACACATAGATCACAAAACCCTAGTTATAAAACATGGAGCAACTAAGTATCACTTTGGTCAACTCTCTCAAGTAGCTGAATAATCCAATCTGGCAAAATAAAGACCTGAAATAAAAAAAATAAAAATAGTTAAAAACAATATTTTTAAAATAAAAACTCGAACGGTATTAAATGAACCACAACACTTAATAGCGCACATAAGCAAATTCTCACATGGGCGTTTGTCTTCAAGAATGTGGCAATGTTGAAGTATGGAGGTAACATTTCTCTCTTAGTAGAGCATAGCATTTAGTGTAATCCCTAGATTACCAGCGTCGCAACCGACGTTACTTTCTAGTCGGAAGAAACCATCTTCCCCCCACAAGTCGCCACATGAGTTCTTCAACTTTTAAAAAGGCCATCCGTCATCATCGATCCCAGTTCCCACTAGCAACACAGCGTGTTTCAGGCGCCTCATGTAGTCATCAGATGCCCCCAAATCCTCCCCATCAAACCTTATAACCCCCTGTCAAAATCAAACAACCATGAGCAAACTAACCAACTTTGTTAATCAGTGTTGGAAGACTTGCCCCTGTATATTTGGTAAGTCTGTGCGGATCAATTGAGACGATGATAGACTGCAAAGCGACCGCCTTCCACAACGAGGCTTCATTCGCATCTATCTTAAGATAAGTATCTATGAGTGCTGTTTTGTTCTTCTTATGCACACCAATCAATCTCACAACACAATTTTAAATAGAAAATATGAGTTTATATCCAACAAAGATGTTAGAAACGAAATTCATCATTTTTCTAATAACGAAAATTATTACACAACATTTTCAGACTCACAAATATTGTAGTTACCTACATATAGGTAATCCGCTTCAGAAGAAATACCACCCTCTTTTACAATGTAGTCTAACACATTTGTTGATACTTGTTGACAATCCACACCCCATTTGAAAACAAGTGGTAATACAATCTATGGGTTCTTGAATAGACAACTGTATCAGTTTCCTGTTACTCTTTGGTGGATGCCCTCAACAGCAACCACAACAGCTACAGTGGCGCATATACCTTCATTTAATAAGATTAAACAAATAGTCAAATAAGTGAAAACAAAAATTTACTTTTTTTATAATATGTTGAGTACTCTTATTTAGTTTTACATTTAAGCTTGAAGCTTGTAGGCCCCTCTATTATTGTGGAATAGTAAATAAATCATTAACTAAAATCAATTTAGTCTCAAAGGTAATATTTAGGACCAATTTTGTCCTGGCCAAAAGCTTCAAGCTTAAATGTAAAACCGAATAAGAGTAATCAACATATTATAAAAAAGTAAAATTTTATTTTCACTTATTTGACTATTTGTTTAATCTTATTAAATGAAGGTATATGCGCCACTTTAGCTGTTGTGGGTGCTGTTGAGGGCATCCACCAAAGAGTCACAGTGAAACTGATACAGTTGTCTATTCAAAGAACCCATAGACTGTATTACCACTTCTTTTCAAAAGGAGTGTAGACTGTCAACAACAAGTGTGTTAGACTACGTTGTAAAAGAGGGTGGTATTTCTTCTAAAGCAGATTACCCATATGTAGGGTTCTACAATATTTGTGACTCTGAAAAGGTTGTGTAATAATTTTCGTTTATAGAAAAAATAATGAATTTCATTTATAACATCTCTGTTGGATATAAACTCATTTTTTTAAATAAAATTGTGTTGTGAAATTGATTGGTGTGCAGAAGAACAAAGCAACACTCATAGATAGTTATCTTAAGATAGATGCGACCTTAATCAGGTCAGTAACGCATGCTAACATCAGAGATTCTATTTACAGAATAACCAAACATGCATGGGTCCCATCCAAGCACCTGCTCTAGTTACTTAGTTTCCTGAAAGAAAAGTTGAGTTTGAAAAGTCAGCATAAAGCTGGTGAGTTCGTATGGTGGTCTCGTCTGTGTAAATTAAAAGTCTTGTAGCAAGATATGTTTTGAAACCTGTTTAGTTATGTTTCAAACGGTTTGGTTTAATAAACTGTATGACATCTTTAGAAATTGTTCAATAAATAATAATGTATGTCATGAAATCCATTTGTTAAACAATATCTTGTTTTAGAAACTGTTTGGATAACTATAGGTTACGTCTCAAAAACCATTCAGTGTACAGTATATATATTCTAAAAATCGTTTGATAAACAATATTTATATTCAGAAAATTGTTCAAATAACTATAAGCTACATTGCGAAAAACCATCCAATGTACAGTACATATGTTCTGAAAACGGTTTAACAAACAGCATTTATTTTCATAAAGATATTCAAATAACCATTCATCGTATAATTTATTAAGTCATGAAACTATTTCTTTGTTACATAGTCTTACAACCATTTTGGTTAACATGAATAATCGGTTCAGTGGTCAAAGGTTGTTTAGTCTGATGCCTTGTTTCTCTCGTTCAAGTATGTTCAATTTGGTAAATAATAGTTATTCACAAATTATAGTTGTGAAAATACCCCTGAAAGGTTTTAGTCAAGTCAACTGTAAGTGAGTGAGTTCATAATTTGGTCACGATAATTTGGAATGCCCTGTCAATATATGCAACTATAGACATGTGCAATTGTAAATTACATAAAGACCGCAACCAAGCCTAGTGACAGAGTTTAGATGATAAACCGTGGTCCATAATATGCCATGTGGTAATGCCTAGACCATAATGATTTAACTAATAAGAATACTAAAAGACATAATATACGATACAACATGAGTATTAACAAAATAATTGAAAACGAGCACCAAATTATAACTTATCGCCGCCGCATCGCGCGGGTACTTTACTAGTATATATATATATATGTTAATATATTTTATTATGTATATATGTACCTGTATTGATTTGGTTTTATTAAATATATGTACATACATATTTTGACATCTTTGTATTAAATATCTTGTCAAGTAATCATTTTAGTAATGATATGATTTCATAAAGATACTCAATGTATTACTAAAGAGAATTTAGTATTAAGCATTATGCGTTCAGATGATATATATATAATACAATCTAATAATTCTCGAAGTCATGCTTTATAGTTGTTTAATACCAAATTCTTAGTTATGATTAAATGTTAATCTCGAAGGCTTAATAACACCATATATATCTTTGAATTGCTATTTCAACATATCATTTTCATGTTTTATCAAAGTTATCTTTTATAAATTATTATACAACTTATAAATCATTTATTTTCTTGATTAAGTATGTAAAAATATCACTAGTTCCGGTTACTAATCTATAACTTGAATTATCTTAATCATACACAATATTTGTTTAGTAAAAATGTTTATTGTAATATATATACTGTATTAAGTTAAATATTTCCATTTACTTGATTAACATTGGTTCTTTTGTTATATCGGTCATCAACTCGTGTTTAGTTAAATGCGTTTATCAACTTTAAATAACATATATAATTCTAGGTTTAGCGTGTTTAGATCATCAAATCACATTTTACAATGTTTGTCGGTTTATAGTCGTCCTCTTTAAAACTCTCGTTTGTTATCACTCTCACGTTTATATATGACGCGACTCGAATAATAATTATAACAACACCCGAATAAGTATAATGAATATGATAACGTTTGGTGTGCGGTTATACCTTCTGACTCAGTTCGCAGTCGTGAACCCGATTAGATAACCGTGATTCCTATTTAAAGGTCCGACCAGTAGACTCGTTTTCGCGTCACGAGTTAAACCGAATACACAAATTCACCAGGTCTGACCCGTTGATCATGTTGACCAGGTTTGACCTGTGTTGACCAAAATCCAAGATTCTTGACTGAGCTTTGACCACAGTTGACTAACTCAATCGGTCTGACCCAAGGCTTATTCGAGTAGGAACCACCCATACAACACCATATGGTACCACCACCACCATACCACTGCCGCCAGCCGTCTGGCGGTTCGTGGTCGTCGGCAGCCAACTCCAGCAACCTTCCTACTCCAAACACCATCAAACAGCCCCTAATCTACAGATCTACAGATCTGTGGTCAAGAAACGATACTCAGCACAAAATCAGAGAAATGAATTAGATCGGGAGTTAAGGTGTTGGATTTCTTACCCGTTCGCCGAAATTAACAGTCGGAGGAAGTTCCGATTGTGAGATTGAAGGGGATGTAAACCCTTGTCGCCGGTTCTGGGGTGGAAAAGAGCCACCGCGCCGTCGCCTAGGTCTCGGGTCGGAAACCCTAGCCGCCACACGCCACCACCAACACCATCTCAACCCTAACCGTCGTCGTCGCCATGGTGAGGGTGCACCACCGACCGTCACCACCACTGTTGAACCTTAACCACCTACTCATCCTTCGGCGGATTTTGACACACACCACATCACCGCCGCTTCTGCTGCATAATGATGGAAGGAAGAAGGGTCGCATCCTGTGGAGGTGGCCGGAGACGACGCCGGAAATGGCTACGATCTGCCATCTCTCTCTCTACGAGCTCCCTCTCTCTCTCTAAAACGGCTGGGAATAGGTTTTAGGGTTTTTAAAAAGGAGAAGGAGATTGGAAAAAGTGTATTATATAGCCTACGGTTTTTGAGTGTATTATCGTGTTTACTGGTCAGTCTCATGTCACGGTTAGGGGTGTTTATCGGGTTAACCCGTCGGGTTTCAGGTTAATCGGGTCGGGTTAGTCGGGTTTTTTGAAAATAAAGTTTTGACCCGCAACCCGACCCGTATAAGGTTCGGGTTAGTCGGGTCAAGGGTTAGTCGGGTCGGGCGAGTCGGGTTAATCGGGTCGGCACAGAAAAAAGTTCAAAAAATAATTTGTCGTACCAATTTGTGACACACTTAGCCACCTTAATCAAGTTTTGATACAAATATTAAAAAGTCATATGACACACTTAGGGGCTGTTTGATTTGTCTGACTGAGTATGATCTAACTGAGTCAGAAGCTGACCCAGTTAGAAGTTCTGACTAAGTCTGCATCTGACTGAGTCTGCATCTGACTGAAACTTGACTGTTTGATTCTGTATCTGACTGACTCTGCTGAATAATAAAAATAACCATAAATTGTGGTTTGTATTCAATGAAAATAAACAAAACTCCAATACGAATTATATACGGACTCGTATTAAGCCGTAAACATTAAAATACTTGAGTAATGAGGAGGGTGTTTTAAAAATAAAGCACGTAACTTGGAGGGCCTAAGTGAAAAATTAATCCATTTTGTTTGAAATGATGCTATATCATCTTCTCGGGGAAAAAACGCAACAGAGAAAAAGGAAAACCCTATGTCTTCATCCAGCCGCCGTGAACAACCTTGAATCGGACCTCCATTTTGTCGCCAGCCACAGCCGTGAGCCAACAAGAACCATCACCGGAGACCGCTCTACACCACCGTGAACCACCGTAGCTGTTATCTTCAACCGGGAACACCACCGAAACAGCCCGCGGCCGCCTTGATCAACGACCGTCTATCACCGCGAAGCAACTCAACAACCGGTCTACCACCGAAACAGTCGAACCCACTCACCACCCTTCGATCGGACCACCACCCCGTCGACAAAACAGCCCCGTCGCAGGTTTCGAACCCACAAACAGGTGGGTCAGATGGGTCAGGCCGAAAAAAAAGGAAGTCCCGGTCAGCACAAAAAGAGGGACTCGGTCAGCAAATGGGCCGGTCAGCCGATTATCAAACAGGCGCGTTAGCTGACTCGGTCCGGTCAGCAAATGGGTCAGCTCCATCAAACGGAGCCTAACTCGTGTGGATAAAAAAAAACATAATTTAATGATTTTTAAACATTAGGTTATTATGTTATTTGACTTTTTTTTATTTTTTTTAAAAGAGGAAAACCTCATATAAATGTAATCAAATTTTACAAATGTTCTAATTAAGTCATTTAAACTTTTTTTTATCTCAGTTTAATCACTAAACTTTAAGAAAATATGTTAATCCTATATCTTTGACTTGTTCAATAGGTTACTACTTAAAAAATCTTATAATAAATTAATAAATCATATCAATAGCCTTTTTTAATAAAATAAACAAAATCATATTTTAGATAACATAAGAATCCTTGACCAGCATCGTCTTCGTCGTTGCCAATTTGCCGCTTAATGAAGGGAAAACTTCATAGAAATGTAACCAAGTTTTATAAGTGTTCTAATTAAGTCACTTAAACTTGTTTTTGTCTCAATTTAATTTAAGAAAATGTGTTAATCCTATACCTTTGACTTGTTCAATAGGTTACTACTTAAAAAATCTTATAGTAAATTAATAAATCATATCAATGGCCTTTTTTAATAAAATAAAAAAAAATCAAATTTTAGATAACATAAGAATCCTTGACCAGCATCGTCTTCATCGTTGCCAATTTGCCGTTCAATGAAGGGAAAACTTCATAGAAATGTAACCAAGTTTTACAAGTGTTCTAATTAAGTCACTTAAACTTGTTTTTGTCTCAATTAATCACTTAACTTTAAGAAAATGTGTTAATCACTAAACTTGGTTATATTTGTACAAAGTTACCCCTTAGTTTATTCAATAAGCACTATAAATCAAATAAAAATACTAATATATATATACATAAACGCATATTAAATTTATATAAACACTAATATATTTATAAAAAATTATAAATATTAGGTGATTCGGTTTGGTTATTTAGGTTTTTGAAAAAAGAATAACCAAAATTAAACCGAATTTCTCGGTTTCGGTTCGTTTTTTTTTTTTTTTTTTTTTTGATTTTTTGTTCAGTTCGGTTTTCCAGTTAGGTTTTTTCCTCATCCCTACCATAAACTTCAATGTTTTAAAAACCGGTTTGAACCGGGCGGTTAAACCGGTTCAACCGCGTTTTGTTCAAACACCTGGTACGGTAATAGTCGGTTTTATATGGTGGGTTTTCCTTGTCGAACCGCCGGTTTAACCTGGTCTAACCGGTTCAACCAGCAAACCGGTTTTGTATCTAGGGTAAAAAGCAATAGGCGACAAGTTAATAAGGCACAAGATGAAAATTTCGAAATTGAAAATACTATTAACCTACAGACCAATGTTTTAAAAATCGGTTTGAACGGGCGGTGACGGTGAAGGTCATCTTTTAAGCGGATCGTGAGCTTAATGAATTCAACAATCCAATGTTCGAAACATATCATACACTTTTTATTATCCTTGTTGGGAATTTAGTACTTTTAAATTCAATTTTTGGGTTATGTTTTGATTATATATTAAATTTTAGAAACTTTTTTTTTTTTTTTGAATTATGTACTTTTAGATTATTTTTGAGTTAAAATTGTAGTTTATGGAAATACAAAGTTAATTAGTCAGACTGGCTAAACCGTCCGACACAACCTGATTTAATCGGTTGAATAATTTTTTAGCTCAATCAGGTATGATTAAAATAGAGGTGTTAACACATTGATAAACTTACATTTAACCAGTTAAAAATTATCATTTTGTCGGTAACATCCACAGTGAAGCTGTAGAAAAACCTCATAAATCCTTCTATCTCCAGTCTCCATCTCCATCCAAGTGCCCTGATTATCAATGGAAACCCTAGCAATCTCCCACCTCCCTCTTCGGCCGTATCTCCGTCGCACCTCCGTCCACTCCGGCGTCTCTCCTCCCTCCGCCGCTCTCGTCAACAAAACCTCCACCTATCGTCCCCTCACATTCAAATGTTTCGCTCCATCTCTAACTGCACCAGGTTCTCTCTAACTTCCGCTAATTCTTAATCAATTTGATAATTTGATTGTTATCAGCATTTTGACCAGTTATCCACTACAATTCCTATTGAAAACAGTGATAGTTTTGGTTATTTTGTGAAGCTCGTTCGTTA